>CM034314.1:676257-968304 GCA_019925795.1 Dendrobium chrysotoxum | reverse complement strand
CAGTTCTGCATTTCACTAGTTAGCGCTGGTGACCTGATAGTGCATCACTTCCCTTTCATGTGAAGCATGGAAAACGACGAGCATTTTGAATTTAGCATGTGCTTTTTCCGAAACAAATATTTTGACGACAGCAGTCCAATATTATACAACACCTTCAAGATTGATCAACGTAATGCTTTATAGAGCAATGCTATTGAGTGAATATGCAGGCCGTGGTGAGGAATTGCCAGATATAATAAAACTACTGGACCCATTTTCAGCTTGATAAAATGGCTTAGAAACCTCTCTCTCTACTTTATTTTGTCAACCCAACCTTGCCAAGAAACACTCCTCTCTCTCTCTCTCTCTCTAATCCTCTCTCTCTTATTTATTTTGTCAACCCAGTCTTCCAACAAACACACACACACTCTCTCTCTAGATTTATAATAGACTACTTGATTTCTAACCTGGATCCGTCAAGCGCTAATCTTAGTAAACATAGCTATGATAAATTTCTTCAAATCCTACAGAGATGTAATACTTATATTTAACCTTATGCCCACCTTATATCTATAATCGAATTTTGCAACCCGATTATATCTCACCAAATAAACATTTGGGATAGATTAGAAAAACATCTTTACATATATATATATATATATATATATATATATATATATATATATATATAATCTTTTTTATTTCTCTCTCTCTTCCTACTCGTCCCTTGCTCCCTCAACTTGAACACAACTCACGAGCTCAAGAATTAAGTTCATCGAACCGCGAGCTCCTATTGCGTCTTCCACTCAAGTCAACTTTGAGCTTAGGAATAAATAGATGAGCCAACTCATACCCATTGTTTGAGCTCAAGTTTTTTATCAAGCTGTGACTCAAACTTGAATCAACTCGTTAAAAATTAAACCCATAAACCCAACCCACCCCTATGACTCCCTCCATCAAACCATCACTCACCACTCTCTCTTACAAAATAGGAAAATGATGCATCTATATAAATATCATATTGTCATGACCTGATCAAGAGCTTGGAATATTAAGGCAGGAACAACGGTCGGACAAAATTTTAAAATACATCTACTAATATTAAATAATATCAAAATATTGTTCATAAATTTTCTATTGACCTTGAAATCACCCAAATGTCATTATATGATAAAATGAACTGCGCCAACATGTTAAGAACATTGAAAATACCAAACACTCATATTGTTCTACTCATAGTACAAAAGTGAAACACAAATTTTCCCATGCTAGATGATGCACGAAAATCAAGGCTCATAAAAAACTATAAATAAAAACTCTTTTCCTACGAGTGGGGCATTAATTTTCAGAGCCTATATTTTCTTATAATAATTACTTCTGAAAGAGCCACTAAATAAACAAAATTCCTTCTATTTCAAAATAACAATAAATCTATTATAGTTCAACATCCATATTTTTTAAATACCCATTACTTATAGCTTCACATTGATAGTTCAGAAACTGATTGTTCTCACTCATTCGGACCATAAAATCCTTTTATGTGAATATTTATTAGATAATAGGTGTGAGTAATAAATTTAAATCAATGGGTGTATTACATTTCTAAATAATAATAATTCAATGAAAAAGAATAGCATACATGCTAATAATCATTTCAAACTTTAAGAAAACTATAAAATCTGCTTATAATTTGAATATCTCAACTATAACTATAAATATTACTTACAGTAAAAGTGATGTACAATGACAAAATCATAACAATGACCTTGTTATTAAGAGCTTATCACATTTTAACTTATAATTTATTATATTCTAATACATTCATCTCAGAAGCACCATCTATACATAACCTAACTAATCCATCGTCAATATGGCTCCATCAACACAGTAGAGCATATCATATCTACAATTGTCTAGGGTGAAAATCTCACCTATAGCGGATATATCATCCATCAACACACCTGGGCGTACGTTGTAGGGCGTACTTCTACAATTAGTTGAGGAGGAAGGTAAAAATCATCAACGCATAGGTACATTAACATCCCCAGCTATTATCATAAAACGAGCAAACTTCATCTTATAACACGCACATGTAGACACAGCTTCGTTTGCATTCTTTCTAGCCTACAACTTTTTTTCGAAGAAGAAGCCTTATGTAATACAATAAAAATAGTTCTAGCAGATTTATATATAATTAAAATAGATAAGCCAGTGTAAGCTATTTGCAACTATGATGAAAACATTGCTCTAATTTAAAAATGTAATCACCCACCTCAGCCTTGGACGATTTATTCGACAATTAATCCTTAAATGTTTTCTGCCTTAGCTTAATACTTTATGCTCATATTTGCAATTGAATTTAAGACATTCATATTAGCTAATATAAATTGTTCTTTAAAATATAAATCACTTTAATTTGCTTCAAGGTACAAAGAGTATTATTATTATTATTAAGGATGAGTCATAAATAACTCCATATTATCTCCTAAGCACAACTTCCAGCAATAGCAAACTAGCTAAATTAAATAATAATATCTCTTGTACTCAATATAATCCATACATAAAAAAAATAAAAAATTGTCATTATACTCTTACATTTAAACCAATTATCATCTAAGTCAATTAACTTTAACTTGAATTTATAATTATAAAAGTCTTTTTATATGTGGATAATAAAAAACATATTGGGTCATAGCATTCTACTAACATAGCAAAAACAATGCCTTGAGCTTCAAAGCTCCATTCAACTCGCAACTTTGGGTTTTCATGGAATTAGAGATGGCCTGTACCTTGGAAGAAAATTTCCCTCTTCCTAAATTAAGATTCCAAATAAAATCTCCTCTTAAAACCCTAGCTTGGACTATTTTCATATTTATTTATTTTCAGGGAGAAAGAAAAATCAATAACCATGCTCCACGCTGTCACACCTCCAAATTATCCATCCTTGCCTCCTTGTTTGCTCATCCCCCCCGCTCCCCTTGATCACAGTTTCCTTCTCGATCTCTCACTCTTTGTTTCACTTTCTCTCTCTATCTCTCAATCTCACTCTCTCACTCATTCATTTTTGTTCGACACCCCCATCATATAATGAGAAACCATCTAATAATCAATCCCAATAAACCGCATATTGCTAGTTCACATTTTTATATTTATATATTTTTAAAGACATATTTCATTTACTTAATTGATTTTTAGCAGCAATTTTTTTTTTAATAAATTCACTCTTGACAACTTGAATAAATCTTAAATTATCCATGATAATTTATTTAATAATAATTTTAACACTAGTATCAATCAATTTAATAATAATTTGGGGTTTTAAATAAACACCTGAGAGTGTAACAGCTGCCAACGGTGAAGAAATTAGAGCATAAAGGCACACTTTCAGTCTATTGTGCTCCAGTTCGGTCGGCATAGTCCCAGATTCCATTAAACTCATTACCAAGTAAACAGAAAGAAAATGAGACAGTTCCTACAAGCTGGCTATATATAATCAGAAATGCAAGGACTTTTGGGCATTTCAGATGTACAGTATGTCATCTTAAACAGTGGCTTAGAACAGAGAATTCATAAATGGCAATACTTGTTTCTCACACAAGGATGACCCTAAGCCCTATCAGTCAGGGTGTCTACAAATATAGAAGTTAACTTGGCATTACAATAGATAAAAACAGTTTCGTTCAAAATATCTTAAGTATTATTATGCTATCCTTCCATGATTAATCTCTAACAAATGACAACATTAAATAAGGATGAATAAAAAAAACAAGCTGGGAAATGGACGTATCTTGTGTTGGGGGGGCAGAGGTGCGCCGGAAGAGGAATATATAAAAAATGATGATGCTGGAGTGTATTTTGGTGCGTTATGGACCACATGAAGAAAAAACGTTTTCTAAATCATGGAATTTCTACCTATGCTTGAAATTTAGCATACATGTAATACATGTAATAGATCTTCACTATTACATGTCTTTGATAGACATCAAACCATACAGCCAAAATACTAGAAATGAATGGTACATCACTGTCTAGAGAAAGAAAGACACAATTACAAGCTAAAGTACAACAATAATGACTATATCATCAACACTGCTTGCAACAATTAACTATCATTTAATGAGTCCCCGCACTACATTATTCGTTGATTGTCATATTTCAGTAAACCAAACGCCATTGTGGAAAGCCATTTAATTCATAGCTAATAATTCAAGTCAAGCAATCATCATTTACATGCATATTGCTTGAACTAAATTGTCAATTTCCTCTCATGTAAACAAAACACGTGCCCTGCAAGTGCTTGACGCATGCATAAACGAGCTTGCACTTGTGATAAATCAATCTGATCGTCAAAACAAAAAAGTGTGCAGTATCTGATACTCTTGGGTGCCTCAAAACAAAACGTGCATAGCCAACTCTGAATCTTCTTTGCATGAGAGTGAAGACCAGCAAGATATATGACCATGACTAGCTGATATATCCCAATGCCTTAGATTCCTTGCATTACTCCAGCGAATTCAAAGGTGAGGTGGTATTTGGGGAATGATTTGGTGAAGGATTTGGCAGGGGGAGTTCATATATCCAGCTTGGGCCTTAGCCTCACCATACAGAAACGAAGGATCAAAAGAACAGAAGACAAAAGTAGATTCCAAGGTTCACTTGAAATGCAGTAGCAATTGTAATACAATGTGAACATAAAGTAGATGCCATGACCATTTATCCAACTATAAATATGTAATAATTTAACTGCCTTCTGCTGCATTATCAACCAAAACTAAAAGGTGCTCGGTCAGTTATCCCAGTGCTCATTGAAGCCAATCATGATGCATGGACGGGATCCGCTTGTGCTCGGACAGGTGGTAGGTGATGTGCTGGATCCTTTCATTAGATCCGCAATGTTGAGGGTGGTGTACAACAACAAGGAGATCACCAATGGCACTGGACTAAGACAGTCTGCAGTGGTGAATCCTCCAAGGGTTGAGATTGGTGGTGAAGATGAGCAGGTTCTCTACACACTAGTAAGTATTTTTTTACAATTTGCCTAGCAGTAAGCAGGTTTGTTTCTGGTGGTGTCATCTTAAAGTGACAGGTTGCCTTACGCCATTCTTCAAACTAGGATATTCTGCTAACTTTGATCCTTGGTCAATGTGTTATACTAATTCCTAAGAAAAAGCAATTATATTTTTCCAGGAAAACTTCACATAGAAGCATCATGGATCCTCACCTGAGCAAGTTTAATAGACAGAATAAGCTTATAAATATTTTCTTAAAGCACAGCACTAAAAAAATCCTTTTTTTACCCAGTAGATTGACCATCAAACCTAAACCATTTCTTTCGCGTAACTTAATGCTTGAAGACAGTACTTATAAAGGCGTGGGCAGATATTTGTCATTCTGAAAGGCTCAACTAGCAGAAGTCGTTAAATGTATGAAATATATCGAAGTTCAAAATGGCCTTGGAGGATGTTCTTTATCTAAAATAACCTCCAAAGGCATCACAAACAATCATACCGTAGCAATATGTGTGAAAGAAAGCAAAGCTCTCTTAGCATAGCAATTATTGATAATAGTGTAAATTAAGGGACTATTAATTCCATTACCTCGCATGAATCATCCTAAGATGAACATGTTGTGAACAAAACAAATGTAAGATCTTAGAAAACAGCAATAGAAAAATATAAACTAAGCTTAAATATATGGTGACGACTCGTGGAGGAGCTGTCAAAGTAATCATTTTCTTAAGAGCATTTGAGTATTTATTTATCACATTTACAGAGGCGTCTATGAATTTTTCCTGATTTGTAGAATTACGTTAACAGTATCACACCAAGTACAGAATTTATTGGATTTTTTGCACTGCTTTATCATATTTATATGTGGTCCCTTCTGCCATTTAATAGAAAGGTAGACAGACATGATGATAAACATATAGATTTGGAATTCTCCAGACTACTGCTACATTGTAAACAGACTGGGACAATACGAAAAACTCAAACCTGAATTGATTGATGTTGACTATCTTAGACATAGATCTACTGATTTTATCTATATTTATGAATTAATTGTGAACCAAGCTTCCCATTCAATAAAGTTTTTGACAGTATGATCCCATCACCATCTAAGTACACTTAACTCACCACAGCCACAGTTAAAATGCTTACTCTCCTATAATAACAATTTTTTATCTTTTCATCATATATTTTCAATTCCTCTAAATGATGAACTAACACATCCTGTTCCTAAATTTTCCTAAATCTAAGTACTTTGATGCTAAAGAACTTGAAGTTCCGCAATTTGGAAGTGCATATTGTTTTATGCAATATTTTAACTTCTGTAAGTTTTCCAACCAAATATTTCAGACAGAAAGAAAACTCTCTCCCTTCTATTTGCTTTGACAAAAGATATTTACACTTCTTTCATGGCATAGCACAGACAGCATATAATTAGATCTGATCCTTGTTCCAACTAAAGACTACAATTTTGTTGTTTCGTGCATTCTAACTTCACAGTGGAATGTGACTCTTACTGCTCGTAAAGAACTAAGGAACATCTTCCTAAAGATAGAAGAAACAGAAAGAATAAACTATATAACCAAAGAGATAGATAATAACCAAACACAATTGCATGAAAGAAAATTGAAATATTTTGATTGAAAAGACCCAAAAATCTCAAGAAACAGAGATGCTACCCCTTGCTTCAGTACAATTCATGACCTTATTGAATGAGCACATATCAGTCCCAGTAATTGTGGATTATGATTTTAAGAAGATAAATCATTAGCTAACTATATGTGCCTTATGAAAATCAGATATCTAGCATGTAATGCTTTAATCATTGCGCTTGCTTTTAAGTTTTCTAAGGCTTATATCATGTAATAATCAGGTGATGGTGGATCCAGATGCTCCAAGCCCAACCAATCCGGCAAATAGAGAATACCTACACTGGTAAGTGTAAACAATCTAGATGTACTCTGTGTATTTAAGAATGCATGCCCTTGCCCTAAAGAAAGTAAGAGCTCTGCCTGGCTCAATAATCAAGCAAAAGTGAATAGACAGAAAGTTAATGACTGTAAATTTTGACTATGTACATAGTAGCTTTCACTTTTGTACTCTCTGCAATGTAAAAACTCAAGAACTGAGAATATGAAAGCAGCAACAACAACAATAACAACAATATCAAACCTTTATCCCACTATATAGGGTCTGCTACATGAATCATTTTTCTTCATTGTGTCCTGTTAAGAGTCAAATTCTCATTTAAATCTAATAAAGAAAGGTCATTTCTAATATTTCCTAATCAAGTCTTTTTAGGTTTACATCTACCTTTCTTGACATAGGCCAAATCTAATACATCTACACTCCTAACCGAGCCATCGGAAGGCTACCATTTTATGTGACCATACCATCTAAGGCAAAGTCAAGACTGAGAATATGAAAAGGTGCACAAAAAATTTCAAACATTTAGAATTAAACATGATCAAATATATTAATGTGTGGTTTCATCATTTGAGAAACTACCTTAGTTTCCCAATTGTGGAGACCAGACATCCAGATTTCATTAGAAATCATCACCATCATTAGCCTTACCCCAAATATTTTGGATTAACAAGAAAACGTCATAAATGGTCAATATGGAGAAGGTTTCCATTAATAATTAACTATGAGAAACATGCACCTTCAACTTGATTTGGTTTTGCAAGTAGTTGGATTTCTTTAGCATATGCCGAAATGCAATTGCTCTGCAGAGGATTCTGTTGTAACAAATATTAGGTGCCTCGAGGACATAAAACTTCGAAAACAACACATTAGGCCAGAGGGGCTCATTTGAATAAGGAATGCGTCTACTTCTAACAACCATAACTTTTATATAACATCAACATCACTTATCTGACTTCAGGAACCAGAAGAAGGTTCTCTAATTGGAAGTTTGTTGAGGGTGGATTGTGGATGTTTAAAGGAACGTGTTAGTAAATAACCTTTTAAGAAAGGTGGTGGATATATTTCTGTAGGAAAAATTCACAGGACTAAAAAAATAACGATGTAACATGGACATTAAACATCAGTTAATGAAGGAATCCTTAACAAGAAGCATGCGTCAGGAGATGCATATTGCAATTGCTTGAGTTCTGAATCCACACCCAACCAACTTTTTGGTCTTTTTTTTCTCTTTTTCTGGGAACCAATCGATGGCAGTGTGAGTTAAACCCCTCCCTTCAAAATTTGAGGAGGTGGAAATGCCACCTAAACAAACATCATATACAACTTTTAGGTCATCGACTGTTTAACTGTCACAATCCAGCTCACGAGCATCTGAGCATAGAAAAACAAGTGGGGAATGGACGGCCATCAAGGAAAAAGGGTGAATAGCCCAAAGTGCACAATCTACCATTACCAAAAAGAAAATTCTATATGTTCATTCAAGATAATCGAAAGATACAAAACTAAACATATATATGTAACATCCATATGCATTATCAAATAGTGCTCATTACAACATCCATCCAAAACAAGAATCAAGCAAACCATAAAATAACACACCTAAACAAAAGTGTCTAAAACTAATACTTATATCTAGCATATGTACACACATACCTAGCCAAAGGTGCGTCGCATTTCTTGAACATAAAATCTTCTTGACAACTCGTTTACTCTATCAATGACATCCCTAATAAATAACATCAGCTAAATTGCGGTAAGTTTCTTATATATATATATATATACCCTGCTATTCCATAAAAGCTATAAATAGGTGTGAGTGCAATAGCATCCTCAACTAATATCATAGAGAGCTCCTCCAATCAACATGCATAAAGCAAACATTCATATGCATGACTCCCTTTGCTTTCAAATTGCAAGCAATAGCTTTATCTGATAGGATTGAATTTTATAATCATAGTAGTAGCATGGCATAGGAATCATAATCATTGCAATATCATAGTATATGAAATCATAATCATTGTAGTAGCTTGGGTAAATAATCATTAAATTAACCTTTTGTCTGCATTTCATCCTTAAGAAAGATGCATATTTTTTTTTCTTGTCTCAAGTGACTTTTCACATATGTTGGTACTATATAAATATATATATTCTTTATTTTTTGGGAGAAGTTAACCTACTCTTGTAAGTTGTTCTGACTTATTCTATTTCACCTCCAATTGAAGTGCTAACTAGTTTTTGTTGGTATTTTAGGTTGGTGACAGACATACCAGAGCCAATGGATGCAAGTTTTGGTAGGTCACAGTAATTTCAAGTTTAATGTAATATTTTCATAATATAATCAATCGAATATGATAACATAGAATCCTCCTAAAACTTGTAAATAACCCAAATCTGAGTATTACATATTTTAAAATAAGGATTTGGACAAATAAATAGTTAATAAAACATGTGGCCATCTATACAGGTCTCCCATAAAATAAAATCATTGTGCGTACAAAAATGCAATTCCCTGACAACAATAATAGCAAAGAGATGGTGAGAAAACTGAGAAAATAAGTGTCAGAAATATCTTCTGCTAACCATAAATTATACTAAACAGACGCAATTAATCAGACACTATAAACTAATAAACCTCAAGCATTTCCAGGAATAAAAGGTCTGAAACTATCTTAATCTGAACACCCTGGATAAGCATATGAATGTTTTATCCTTATTTCTCTCTCATTGCATGTTCTTAAAATTGCATGTCAATCTGATGTAAATGTACCAATATTAAGGAGAGGTTCCAAACCAACCATTACAAATATGAGTCCAAATTTAGAGGTGGTTATATTAACTATAGTTTTGTATGCGTGTGTAAACAAAACATATACATAACCTTAAAACAAAGCTTGTACAAGACCCAACCATAGAAAGTCATAGAATTGCAACGCCCTAGGCATATTATGCAAGTCATTGTCCCCTTTAGCACAACATGTGGGAATTCCACATTTAAGTGTGCTCTTAGCAAAGCACTCCAAGTGTCATGCCTAGGACATCCTATTCAAGGTATTATCTGCTCTTGCCCAATTTGTCCTATACCCACCCAAACCTCACGATTTTAACTTCTTTAAACTATTTCCTACGGATCAAACATCCTAGAGTGTTCCGCTATGAGTGAGCATAATTGTGGAATTCCCAAGAAAAATCCACTCTATACATCAAAAGGTGTCATGGGTAATATGGTCTAACTCTTTAATTATATCAACCAATATCATTTTATCCACTTCTAATGTCATATTTGATTCATCCATGCACCCATTTTCTCTTAGAACCCTACTAGAAGTCGCTTCTTGTTCGATCTTCAACCATGACAATCACTCCCTTCAACCATGGAACCACCATCTTTGAATTCAGGATATCACAGGCGCACCAACTTCTGCTTGGTTCATCCCCAAAGAATGCATCATAACTATTGTGTGCAGCGGTAGAGGAATAGAGAGTTCAACATCCTAGCTTTGTACAATGATCAAACACACACATAGATAAAGAGATGAGTACAAAAATCATAAGAGACACCAAAATTTTTACATGAAAAATCCAGGAAGGGAAAAATCATGGATTCTAGCCTAGTTGAAATGATTCCACTAATATTTGCTATTGATTACAAATGATGCCCTTCCTTGATAAAAGACATTGATATAATACAAAGAACATCTTAGGTGGTTGAAGTTGGAAGATCCCTTTGGCAAGAATACAGCATAAATGAAGTGGGGAGTCAGAGTTGATGTCGATGGCGTACATTGATCATGTAGGTGATGGTGTGTATGGATATTATTAGCGATGGTAGGTGATGAAGCCATTAGGCGTCATAGTAGCTAGGTGATAATAGCCAAAAGATTATAGGTTGGAGGACTGTAGTTGGCAGGCGACAAATATTGGAGAAATATAGTCGATGGGCAACGAAGGTAGGAAGGACCGTCGTCGGGCCATAGTGGTTCGAGGGCCGTAGTCGATGGGCAATGAAGGTTGGAAGGACCACTGTCAGGCGACTGTAGTCAAAGGACCGTAGTTGGCGGGCAACGAAGGTCAGAAGGACCGTAGTCGATTGACAATGGTCCGAGGACCGTAGTCGGTGCGCAACAGAGGTCATAAGACTAGTTGATGGGCAACGGAGGTCGGAATGATCGTAGACGCGCGAAGGTGATAAGAGGACTATAGTAGTCAGGAGACGATGGTCGAAGGACCGTAATCGGGCAATGCTGGTTTGAGGACTGTAAGTTAACATGCAACAATAGTAGGAGGACTGTAGTCGAGCAACGATGATATGAGGACTATAGTCAGCGGGCGATGGTGGTCGAAGGACGGTAGTCAATAGGAGAAAAAGGTCAAAGAACCATAGTCAAGTGACAGTGGTCGTAGGACCATGGAGGTTGGCTAACAAAGGCTCTACAGTTACAGACAGTGGTGGCCCGACAATGGTGCTCTAGGATCCTTAAAGCCTTAGACCTCTCTTGAATCTCAAGAGAACGAGTTTAGGTTTTAACTCCAACCCCCTCCTCCCACTCTCATATAAAGAGTGAGGATCTATTTATAAATTTTTTTAAGTGGCATGCCTCATAAATATGAAGAAAATGTGGATCACTCAATCGGATGACATGTATTGATTCTTTGATCATAAAACGTTCATTCAATATTTACGTGCCTTAATGATGTCAAAATTAAGCGATCTTAGGCTTATTGGATTCATCTCGTCGAGCCGCTTGATTCCACTATAAGTATGCCAAATTTGAAAATCATTGTCATAAAATTAATGCCCTGAAGTTTTTAATTACGCTTCATGCCCTTTGATTTGGGCTCAATCGTCTCAGATTAGACTACTTTTGGTGTTGTTGGATTCGTCTCGTCGAGATAGTCAGTTCAACTATAATTTGTTGAAATCAGAGTTCGGATGGTCTTGAATTTAATTTTGAAAGTTTCTAATTTAAACATGCCTCAAGATTCATGCTCAATCAAAGCATCTTAATAATAAAAACGAATAAGCTCTAATACTGATTGTAACCACCCCAAGTCAAAACTATATACGATATTGTTCACGTTGGCCTAGCCTATCCAAATGAAGTTGACCTCACAATCATATTCCTTTTCATCCAGATGGTGACCCATCCTTATAATGCTACACTACGAGCATGTTTATAAATTGAGTTTCCAAGAAAATTCATCCATTAAACTAAAAAAATTCATTGCATATTATATTCTAACTCTTCCATTAATATAGCTAGTATCCTTTTTTCCACTTTCAACATTGGATTTTATTCATTCTTGAACCCTTAGGAGACTCCTTTTCTCCTAGAATCCTACCAAATCCCATTCTTGTCCAAAGCCTCAATCCCAACAATCACTCATACCTTTAACGGATTGAGGATTTCACAACTTGCATGGTATGTCCTAGAGTATTATAGGAATCTCTAGGCATTTAGCAAAATCAAAATGAGAGCATCAACAATAAAAATGATAGAAAGAAAGAAATGTCATTTTTGCTTCACATTTTTAAAAATAAATAAATCTAATACATCAGTATGATGCACGGACACTTCTCCTCAATGAGATATGCAGTGTCTAACACATATCAAACACGATACATACCTAACACGCCTTCGATACATATCGGACACTCCGAAAATATGTCCGATTAAAAAAATGTCAAAAATAAATTGGGCACGCATGTCTTAAATATTTTATGAAATTTTGTATTATAATTTCTTATATTTCAAATTTTTATTTATAAAAAAAATAAAATTTTTTGTTTCCACTCAATAGACCCAAATCAATTGTCCGCACTCAATACCCCATTCTCCAAATATATCATTTTTATTTCTTTCTAGTAGATCGCAGCTAGGTTTCACAATGCCCAATGTAACATCGACGTCTGACGCCATCACATCATCAACGTTTCAAAATCATCTGTAAATCAAAGTTTGACACCAGCAATTTCTACTCGACAATGACACCCCCGCATCTCTTGACAACTCATCTTTGTCCAACAACATCTCAAGTTCTCAACATAGACAACCGAAATTATCTCGACATCGATGCTTGATACCTGACTCTTGACAGCATTGTCGCTTCACCTCTCGATGCTTGAAACACGACATTGGCATCCGACTCTCAACATCCTAATATTAATCATTTTAAGCACAAATCTTAATTAAATGATTTATTATTTTTCAACTATTCTTAATATGCTACTTACTCGATTTCTATACACTATTTTTAAGATATTAAAATTATAATATCGTGTCCAACCCGGGTATGTATCCTATATTTTTAATAATTGGCGTATCCGTGTTCATATCACCGTGTCCGTGTATGTGCATCATAGAATACATCTGACTCCCATAGAAACAATGAAATGAGATAATTCTGATAAAGTATGATTTGTAACATGGATTAACATATTTTTATTTGCCTTGAAATTCATATAGTTATGATTAAAGAGATTTGCTTCAGAATAACAAGACATTTCAGTTGCTACTATATTTCACCATTATACACTGATATGTAATACCTTATGTAAATAGCCAAACAAAATCCAGCTCGCAAAATACAATATAAGCAAACTCCGATCAAAAGGATACATTTAATTGACTTTTCCACTAGGTTGCATGCTGGTAACGGACAGTTAAATTTACAACTTGAAAATAACAAAAATAAAAGTAAGGTCGCAGATAATAAGGCTGAAACTATAATATCTGGCCCCATATTCAGTTTTCCAGTATTTAATTAAAAATAAAGTCTTTCTTTGATTTTACATATCAGAAAACTCACTATTCTCATCAAGTCCCCCCCGATTTCCCTCTCTAATATGGAACTCTTTATTTATGATATCTTGCCATAAACAAAAATAAAATTGACCATCAAATATTAGAAGTAACAACATAGATATTCAGAATAAATTGACACAAGCCATCGTCTATGTTAACCACATAAGCTCTCATTTATCTTCTTGCAATCACAATGTATGAAGGCATCTTGAATTCTAATGTGGAAAACTAGTTAAAGATTTCAAATGTCTCCTTTTTAAATCAAAATGATCATACAATTCTGATTCCATATTCATAAATATTTCAGGAAATGAAGTAGTCCACTATGAAGGCCCACGACCACAAGCTGGAATTCATAGAATTGCTTTTGTATTGTTTAAGCAGGAAATTCAGCAAACGGTTTATGCACCAGGATGGCGTCAAAACTTCAATACTAGGGATTTTGCAGCAGTTTATAATCTTGGATCCCCTGTTGCAGCAGTGTATTTCAATTGTCAGAGAGAACATGGTTGTGGTGGCAGAAGGTAAACTGATTCCATTACACAGCTCACAATTCTTACTGTTTGTCTGATATGAATGTGCAAGCTATCACATTAATTCAGTTTCTTGAATGAGTCAACAATGAATGCAAACAATGTCTTCAATTCTACATATACTTTAAATTGAGATAACATGCTGCACACTCTAATCCTCCACTAAAACTTTAAATAAATTTGCTGTACATTTAAGCTTTAAAATCCCGACACGACCAAATGAAATGATGTATTTGTAATTTCTAGTCTGTTCCTACCATGTAAATGCATAAAACAATACGTGCAATATGAAAAAAACTCTTCCTGTGTCTTAGTTATAAAGTTCTTTTGATTGTTTTCTTTTATTATAAGACCTCCCACAGTAGATAGACCATGTCTAATAATACCCTAAGGACAACTAAGATTAGCACTCATCAAGTTATGTCACCAGAATTTCTTCGGAGAAAAGGGGATAGAGATTATGTAGAACTACCCTTGCAGAACTTTAACTATAGTAAAATTACTATAATCTTTGGTTCGGAAAGTGTTGTATCTTGAACAATCAATATTCATTAAATATTTTCTTCATGATATTTATCATCAGATTCATCCATATGCACTATTGAATACCCATACATCAAAAAATACAGCTACTTCTTCTAAATCTGAATATACATTTTCTAATGGAAGGTTCCTCGGGGTGAACTGATTCTATCAGTAATACATTAAATATCAGCTGTTCAGCGTTCAGATACTCACTGAATCTCAAGAAGAGTGCAATACAAGAGTTGAACTTCATGAATTATGTAACTATTTCTTTTTTGTAACCAGAAGTATGTTTTTTCTTCAAGGGATGTCCATTTTTGTTTTCTTGCCTAATTTACAGGGTTCTGCAATATTGCAGAAGTCGTCCTATTTATGTATTAAGCTAAAAATAATAGAACTTTTCAAGTTTTCTAGAACCAGTGATTTTCCATTTCCATAATGTAGAAACTTAAGTAAAAGGATGCCTGTTCAAAGATAGAACCATTTGAACAGTTCTGTTATATGCATCTTTCTTCTTGACTGTTCAAATGTAATTTCCCATTTCCAATTAAGAATTATTCTAAAGCTTTACCGATTTAATTATCTAGAGAGTCATTCATTTAAGGTGAATGAACTTTCTCCAATCTGCACCTGACCATTTGTTGGGCATGAAAATATGTAGAATGAAAGAGATCCTCTCAATAAGTGACAGCATGCCATCAACGTTATTTTAGCAAATTATTAAGTGAAAATAAGAGCTCCATGTCTCAAAGAAATTCAGGAAAGGAAACAACCACCAGAACTAAAGAATACATAATGTTTGCAATCTTCAAAAACAACAAAATTCACAATTCACGAATTACATTTTACCGGAATTACAAAACAAAAACTCAAAAGCTATGTAGGATTGACAAATTCTATGAAGAATAGAAACAATGAAAAAACGAAACAAGTTACGTCTAATAGATTCATGTTCCAGTAGTATTGATTCAACTGTTCAACTGTGCCCTGTCTCAGACCTGTAACTAACAAGCTTCAAATCAGCAACATAATAAGGTAGTTGAAAGTTTTAAGAAGAAAGATACTGCCAAATAAAAATATGGATTTTGAACAACTGCATAAAGCTATCAAGCCAAGCTAATCAAAAAGTAAACTTCTATAGAAACCAAAAAGGTGGATCAAAGTGGGATTAGTTTTCACTAACAAGAAAATTTAACTTTGGTGCTGGAGATTGTGATAGTGCAAGTAATGACTTCAATTTCTTACGATTTTTCAATTAAATTTGAAAAACTTTAGATGAAATTCATATTTCAGAGAAATCATGAAGCTATTTAGAAGTCATAAATGTTATTTCCATTCGAGTTACAAAAGCACTTCGTAAGATTAATAAAAACAGTTAAAAGTAAAATTAAGAAAAAAACAACAAAAACCAGCTATATTGTGCTCCAGCTACTCTATAAGCTGTTTCAAATGAGTAGCATAATGATTGATACCATTTGAAGATGGCCATGCTTAACCGTAATGAAGAATCAAACCAGGAAAAAATGTGCATATCAAAAATCAAGCAAGGAAAAAATGTGCACATCAACTTAAAATAATCCTCCATTGCCTCTGTTCAATTATATACCTGCACTCTTCGGACCAAGGACATTAAGTTCTTTCTTCTACATGAACAATAGTGCATATGGCTTTCTAGCAAGCATCAACTGGTCCTTTCCGAACGCAAAAATCATATTTTTCTCTTTTCCATCCAACTTGATTAACTTAACAGTAACTCTATAACGCAACAACAAACAGAAAATGAGGTGAAATTTACAGATGTTATGTCATTGCTGTCGACACAATGATAAGAATTTTTATAAGGCACTATTATGTTTGACTTATTGATCCATCAGTAATCAAATCGAATAAGATGGAAATTCTGAAACAACAAGCAACATATCAATGTCATCTGCGAGTGAATAGTGCATGATCTCTCATTTGGAAATGCTGAATCAGACAGATGATTACTTAGAGGTTCAATCGGAACAACAAGAATCAAGAAATGGTGTCCACTCACTTTGACCACGTAAATGTCCATTACATTTAAAAATGTTAAACTGAATTAGAAGCACTAAAAATAATCAAAAAATTCTAGAATACTCAAGAAAAAAAGTTAGAATAATATTGATGCATACCCTATACTTCATCACAAACCATCAAAAGTTGAATAAAGCATGTATCATCAGTGTCTCTTACTCTAAATGATACATACTTCAATAGACAGAGAACTTGTATAAATATAAAAAAAAAGTTTATTTGTTTCTGAAAGAAAGAAAAGAAACACAGTGAGAGGAGGTATGAGAGAGACACAGAACGTGTTAAAACAAAGTTTAGGTGCCCAGCCTTTCTAGCAAACAACGTACAACTAATAGCACAATCCAATCAAATTACTGTAATCCAAGCAATAAGCTTTGTTCATAAGGCATGACCAAGTGAAGGTCCATGCAAACTAAATAGTGATCAATATATAGGATAAATCCTAAAAATCAATGGGAAATCAGAACTGTAATAAAATCACAACTAGTAAATGGATGGAAATGGAAATGGGAAATTCTGTGAACTGAAATAAGCTTGTTGTTGTTGTTATTGTATATGTGAATTAATGTGATGGGCGCTAGATTTCTCCTATGTTAATACAATCTCGATGCTTACGAAATTTTCTGCAGGTGATCATACTCATGCAGGACTATAAAAAGAGGGCTAATTTTAAAATTTAACTAACGAATTTTTTGCAGGTACTAAAAATTGCTAAGCCCCCTAAAAATAAAAGAGCAAGGCTAAGTGATTATGATTAGCTCAAATGTGAGCAAATGAAATTATATAACTGCTTGGGATGATTTTGATTATAGTTGCTTAGGATAACGTGCAAGCTGTATTAGAGTCCTTTTTCTTTTTATATATGTATTATAAATTTCAAAAGTGTTGTGAAAGTTACTTGAAAAGAGACGTTTAACATCTAATATGAAACCCAAAGACAGAGGAAACATCCCTTAGGGGAGAGTTCCTTTCATTTGGGGATTCAGATTAAGATGATATGAGATCTGAGGAGAAAGGAAACACCCCTTCGGAAAGTTCTTTTCACTTAGATATTCGGTCCCGATGCATCCAAGGAGCTCGAAGAAAGAAGATGAAGAAATGAAGCCTAAAAACATCCCCTTTCAAATACTCTTGCGTCATTCTATAGGACTTGAATCTGGGTCGTTGTTAGTGGTACCCGGCCACTTTTAATTTCTACAGACTCTGGGTTGTAACTAAGTAGCGCTTGCCACATGGCCTTTCTTATATTCATTTGATATATTTTGATGGTTTAATATGATTGGCTTGTTTATTTATCATGCATTAGGAGTTTCGTAAATCTTTATAAGTTTCTTACTCCGCATGCCGTTTTTGTTTTAGCCTGAATGCAATTAGGCTCTCTAACAACCAAAATTTTTCTACTCATAACTAAATAAAAATTTAGGCCAACATAGAATGATAAGCGAATCTAAGAAGTAAGTTTGGGCACGTCGAGTGTCCCATGCATACATATTTACCTTCTCTTTCTTGCTAGGCACCCCCCTTGCCTGTGGGTCATGGCAGACCACCTGACCTATTAGGGTGCAGCTCTGTCTAAGGGATGTTGTGCATCTCTAAGAAAAATCTTATTTTCTAAGCCAATTTTTAAAACTGTTTTATATCATTTATGCATACAAGATCAATTAGCATGCTTTGCATTAGAAACCAATTAAATTAATAAAATTTTAATTGCATTAAAGCATAATTACCCTACATAAGTAAAGGGGTCAATTATGATCTTCTTTAGACATCGGCCCCAATCTATAAAACTTAAAAAACAACCTACCCATCTTTCATAAAGTATGGACTCATGGCTTTAAAGCGCCTAGGTAGCTTAGCTGACTCTTCAATCCAGGCCGAGATAAACCCAGATTTGCATGTCATTAATTAGGTTCGGGCCACTATTGTTTAGTGCCCAACTTAAACATAAGTTTCATAGCAGACCCAAAGTCATAAATCCCCGACTTAAGGAATCTAATCCCAATATTATAATAAAATAACAACTCAAACTAAAATATTCTCTAATCCAAAATGTAAAGCCCAACACATAGGATAGATTGGGGTGTTTCTGAATTATTTCAAAATCCCAAAACACCTACTTCTCATCCTTTGACCTCCAAAAATAAGTGCTCAAAATTAATCCAATCTCATTTGAAATTCTCACCTCATTCCTTTCATATTACTCCTTAAAAATTTTAAATGAAATTTCTACCATTATTTTAATCGAGAGTATTTGTAGAAAACTCAAAACTTCCTACTATGTAATTAATTACGAAAGCTTGCCTTCGTAGGAGATTTAAGACCCCAGAAATAATCAAACTCTGTTTTATTTAGCTCCTAAATAGAATGGGAAAAAGAAATCATTCTCTTTGAGAAAACCAAAATTAAAGACGATCATTCTCGTCATATTCAAATGATTGATAATAAGTGATATTTTTTCCCTTAGGAAGATATATCATTTGTTATTATAATTTTGATTATGAAATTAATAATAATATATCTATATTAGCATAGCTAAACGCTCGATCGAACATCATTTTGACTCTTCGAGGTCATATGTAGTTCTATCTTGAATTTGACAACGATAGTCAAGATAAAATTTATAATTTTGTAATCTGAACCAATTAGACAACGATATTTTCACCTTCTGAGGTGATATATCGTTCATAATGATGTGTTAGATTTCAAAACTGAAATTCTAACCCAAAAAAAATATAATTACAAATTGCTTTGTACTTTTAACAACAATTTTTCTGACAACTCCATTGGAGAGTTATCTCTCTCTATCTTTATTAATGGCAAAAATTTTATTACATCGATAGTTAAACCTACCTTCCTTCCGTTGGCCCCTCTGCCCATTTCTTTCTTGAGTGAGCAAGGCCAACATCAAAGAGAAAATTAACAAGAGGTGTGAGAAGATTTATAACAAAGTGAGACTTTGACATCTCACCCCAAGCCAATTGATGGAATGAGAGAGTCAAGTTAAATTCTTGAGATTTTTATGTCAATTTTGTGAATCCTCATGTTGAGTGAAAACTCAATATGTTGAGTTCTGAAATTTAAAAAGAATCAATCAAGTTCAAAATTCAAAATCCCTTTCAAAAATGAATGAGATAAATCTTGGATATCATTGTCATGTGTTATGCCACAACATCTCCTTGTAGCCTAATACATACAACAAAAATTCAAATTTCATTAAATCACAAATGATTTTGGTATCTTACCATCATATGTTAGGTTATATTTCATATAACTTAGCAAATGTGATAAGAGTCAAAATTATTCATGATTTTCAAATTTCATATCAAAATCAGCTAATTCAAATCACCTTCTCTTAATTTCAGAAAATCAAACACACTCAAATGGCTGGCAAATTGATCTTCTCCCTTGATCGTGACATGTACGCCAAAGAGTTAATCTGTAACAGCTCGATTTAGTTTGAGATGGGTTCCAGACCCTTAAGCTGATAGTTAATGGGGGAATAGTTATAGATTTAGCTGCTAAAAATGAAAAGGGCGCCCCCTTACTCGAGATTGCTGTTGGGTCGGGGATTGACTCCCCGGCTCCTAAGATGGAGGTTGTTGTCGACCTCGTACCCACTGCATCCTTTACTAGGGAGGATAAGAAACAGAAGTCAGTGATGATGACTGAAGTTGCATTAGTATACAAAATTGGGGCAAATTCTAGCATCCCCTTCAAAAGTAAGAATCAAAGGAAAAATTAATTGCGAAGAGTTGGGAAGAAAATTACTAAGGAAGATGACTGAATTGAAAACTTTGACTGAAGTAGAGCTAGAGGTTGCTGTGGAACTGCCTATTCCTACCTCCTCTCCCCTCCTTAAAGGGAGTTGTTTCCACCCCCTTGTTGCTACTGCAGGGGATGAGAAAGTTAACAGGATAGCCTGCTCTCCACCATGCCCGATGAATTGTTTTGTCAAAAAGGCCCCCAAGGAGAAGCAACTGCAAAAAAAGGATGTTACGGAACATCATCCACAACTGTGTTGCCCAGGCAGGTGAGACCAAAGAAGAATACATGAGACATCTGAAGGGGATGATCTCACATAAGTTCCAAAAAATTTTTTTGAAGGAAGAGAAAACTGAAGCGAGAATTCTGACACCTTAGTTTGTTAGGAAGAATAAGAAGTATGTAAGGCAGCCAGCTACATCTGTATTAGTGGATGACTATCATTAGGTGCCTCGCCTCCCGTCTACCAAGACGTATGAGATTATCCTCGTTGGATAGGGGAAGGGCCACCATCACAACAGTAGGCCACCGGTCTACCTTGTGAAACCCTAAAAGTTGGCAGCAATTGTAGTCAAGCCTCGGGAAGAAGGAAAAGAAAAGAAGTTGGTAAAAGTGAAGGGCAAAAGGCCAAAGTCACCCCAAAAGGAGATGCTCCTAAAAAGTTAGCAAAAAAGAAAATCACCAAACGCCTATAAATATCCCTAGGCTCCCATTAAGTTTTTATCAAAGCAAACTTAATGTGACTAGGCCCTATTACGCCAATTGGACCAATAATTATACTTGATTGCCCAGAGATAACTAAAGGGACAAAAGGGGGGACCACTCCTTCGATATTTTCGCATACATTTTTATATCATCCTATGTTATATGATATAATATATCCTTGGATGCCCTTGTAGGGTTAATTGGCATATTACCCATCTCAATTAACATATGACTAATCATGGTCACCATGATAGATCCTAATCAAATATAGAACAAATTGATCATTATTGAGCCAATTAGCTTTAATTAAACAAATAGATGTAAAGTCAACCCATATAACTCTAGCCAACCATTATTTCATATGGTCAAGGCTTAGCATATCAAACTTTAACTAAGGTCTATTGAATAGAATCAAAGCCCATAAAACCCTAAGCCCAAGCCAATTTGCATCAGTGTGCATCCCCATCTACTAATGCCCACCTATGGTCAATAGAGTCAGAAGACTATACTTGAAACACATGGATCCACTTTAAGTTGACTTGGTCAAAACTCATTGGGGATCTCACTCAAGATCCTCGTCCTGACTATAGGTTGAAGGCTAACCTCCAGTAGGCCAAGTTGCAATCCAAATAGAATCCAATTGACTTAGGCTAATCGTGGTCGACCCTAACCTGAGTTCATTTAGGTCAAACCTTGATCAAGATCCAACAGACCAAGTCAAACCTCCTAGGCTCCAAGACTTAGCTCAGCACCAATGTGCATGATGTTTATTAGGGCCCATCTAGGGTTAATTCTTATGGGTTCACACTTGCCCGACTGCCCCGACATCAATCGACTTAGTATAGTTGACCAAGACAACCTTAGTCAAGTGACATAATTAACTTGTTTTAGGCTACTTGGGTCAAAAATAATTGCAGTCCTAATCTCTAAATGGACCCTAATATACTATTGTGATGCACTAAGCTTAATTATAAATCCTAGCATTGACTATGCTAAACTAAGTGAGCTTGCCCCTTAGTAAGATCACTCGGCCTAAATTGGGCTAAGCACAACCTCAATCAGATCCACCCTAACTTATAATGGGATTGATCGAACCATAATCAAGCTCACATAACTTGGATCAGACTAAGCCATAATTGCAACCTAAAGTCTCCCAACTCCCTAAATAAACGTAAGTGCCTGGCGAATTAGACACTCCCATAGCCCAAGAAGTTGACATTGTATAACTTAACATGGTTTAATGCCTAACTAGATCCAATTCAGCATATAACGACTAGTTCCTCCCCTTCCATTTCAACTTCAACTTGCTCCAGCAACTTTCAACCACCACCTTCCAACCAAATTGGCCTTATCAACCTAACCTAGAAGCTTTTATTTGCTATTTATTTACTCCCAACCCTCCTCTCAAAGGATTAGACCTTTGAGTTTTGTGATGTTGTAAGGCTCTTAGAGAAGATATTCCTCATTTCCTTAACTCCTCTTCTTTAGAAAGATGGGGCAACACCCCTACCCTAAGTGCCCAAGGTTCAATTCATCCTTGATCCATCAATGGACCATTAGGCCAACGAGCCTATAAGGTAGCTACTATAGTTTCTCCTAATCATGCCCCAAGCCTATGCGCTTAAGGATCATTGGGCCCCTTAGCATCTCTTGCCTTCAACAAAGAAGCCAAGGGGATCCATTCTAAGCTCCCAAAGCCCTAGCAACACTACTAGGCCACTTAGACCTTGTTTGAGCCTTATAAAAGGAGATTATACTTGTTATGTTATTACCAATAAAGGAAAAAATATGATAAGAAACTTAATAGTAACTCACATCTTTTTAAGCAGTGCATTCAAAGGGATCAAACATGACCTAAGAAGTTCAAATCTAACAAAATCTAATGAAAGTCATAAATAAAATGAAACATATTATTTCAATCCTCTTTCCATTGCCTTGCCACCACCAACTTATTGTTTTCAGCGCAAGAGCTAGGCAGCATAAATCTGACAGCCTAGAGAGAGCTTCTCATATATGAAGGAGAAATCGAGACAAATGAGCTACTAGCTGTCTACAGTGAGGTTAAGAAGAGGGAAGTGTTACTCCCTGTGTAAAGTCCAATGAATGGAGAGGCACGAAAGCCAAGAAATAACAAGAGAGAAAACAATATTTTTTTGACAAGGGGCCCAAGGAACATCAATGACAAGTAATTTCTCCCAAGATTTAGGCTGCCTTAAATATTTTGAAAAGCTAAATAATAGCTCACATTAAATGTGAAGAGAAAAGGAGAGAGAGAAAGAGAGATAATAGGTAAAATATTTTTAAATTAAATGTAAATTTAAATGTATTAATTAATCATAATATATATGTGTGTGTAAACTCATATAATTTAAATATATATTAATTACATAACATTTAAATAACAACATATTCAATTCCTCAAAACACGTCAAATGAAGCATGATTCGAAAGAGGTAGGTCCGCTCGAATTATCTTAAAGATTCAAACGCAGTCTAACATTCCTTTTTGCAAGATGATGCCCCAATCAAAGAATTTTACGTTAGCAAAGATTTTCAAGTATGACAATTTTGTGCTCACGAAACCATAGAGAAATCTTAACAAATTGTCGCTGCACTCATTATATGTGTCCCCAAACATTATGATGAACATAATACAACACACGAAATACAATTTCGAGCAAAATCGTCACAAGCGGTCGTTCAAATAATGCATGAATCGGACTTGATTAATAGCTCTCAGTGCCAAGGATTATCACGATCGATGGAGAACTATCCTACAAAGCACATGGGTAGGTCCCAAGATAGTTCGTGCAAAAAATGATGTCAACAAGCAGCCAAGACGTGAGAATTTCATAGAAGCGCAGCATTTGTGGAGCATAGACAAGCTAGAATAAGTGTACAAAAGGTCAATGGAGATCAAAAGTTCAAAGACTGCAGCACCATAGTGAAGGTGTGTAATAAAGATCACGAGGATTATAGGCAATGGCTCTGATACAATGTTATGGGGGAGAGAATTGTAAATGACTACATCCTTAGTTATCATTCATGTGCAAGCATATACAAGCTTATATATAAGCAAGAAAAGCTATTTTGGCCCAACTGAGTAGGGTTAGATCATCTATAAAGGACATAAACAATTTGGCTCTCATAATGTTTCTAAGTCTTGATGGCCTCCAAACATCACTATGAATCAATGCTAAAAGTTGGGATGATTATAGGTTTGATTTAAATATGAAGTATGAGTGTATTAAGCAAATTGGCATACTTCATAATGAAAGTTCCTTGAAATTTTATTGATGAACAAGAAAGGAAATAACTTTTCTAGATACACAAAGTTTGGGTGACCAAGGCGATAGAGTCAAGAAAAGACCTCTTTATAAATGGAGTTGAAAAAGAGCATGAATTGTTGGTTAATTAGCCAGATAGGAGAATATAACTTGCTATTGGAGCTCGTTGTTCATGAGAGAAATAATTTTGGGCCACTTCATATAATTCATATAATTTGGTGGCAAGTGTTGGCCCCTTTTTTATTATGTGACTCTTAGTATCTCACTTAATTTTGGTTCCCTACCTTTTACTTGATGTACGCATATATGAGTTCACAAGTTGTTTTGTTGCTCACTAATCAAATTAGGTTAATCTAATTGTGATGAATCATCCATTAAATCAACTACTAGCTTGACAAAGTGGTAGGCCAATCTAATCGAGGGATAGCCTCTTGGATGAATTTCCTAGACATTAATGCCAAGGGTAGATATAGCACACTAGGAAAAATCTTCAAAAAAAATAAGTGATAGGCCAAGGAGGTAATGTAATGTGGTTCAAAGTCATTCAATTTGCTATGAAATATGTGCTTCCATGTGATGACTAGACAAACACAATCTCATAATGTTGAATGCAAATCCCAATGCAGATCGAAATGCTTTGAATTGCCAATAAACTTTTTTTACTCTGGTATGTGGAAAGTTATTATTCAACCTGTTTCTCTAGTAAGATCAGCAAATATGATCCCCGTATTCTAAGGTGACACTATAGATACCATCTTCCATAACATATGAGAGTAAGCATGGCACAAAAAGGCAATTAGAATACTCAACCTACTCTCAATTCATGATTGTGAGACTCCATCATAACTCCCACAACTCAACTATAAACCAACTCACTCACACCACCATTTCTGCTTCCCTTAAGTTGGTCGGTATACCGATGTCCAGCCTCATGGTTGGCTTGTATTTTTCAGGTACCTCCATCCCCCCCTTTACACAGAGCTCAACTACTGCCGGAGCCTGCCCATAGAAATTTCGTAGCTCCCGTTGTAGCTCAAACATGTTCTCTGGAACATGCCATACATACCTCGGTGGAACAAGGTCATCAAGAATTGCTTTTTGCCATCCATGCTGTCCATTTCGTTGTTGGTGCTTGTGAGCACCACAGTTCTGCGCCTTGTGGCCACTATAGCCAACATGTACCTCGGGACAATATCCGCATACACGCACTGCATACTTCCTCATCAGCCTCTCTGCTCCCTGCCTCACCAACTCCCATGCCTCAAATGTCTCCATTGCAAGCAATGCTACTTCCTCAGATCCAACTGGCAAAGTTATCTCCGAGTTAGGGATCTCAACAAGGATTGACTTTCTAAACTTGGCATAGGGGTCAAGGTCATCAGGAAGATCATCTTCATTGGCATCAATGATGTCATTTTTCCCACGACGAATGACTGGCCTTCTCCGCCTCTTGGTGTGGAGATCAGGAAGGTCTACACCAGCTTGTATGCACAACTCTATAATAGCTGGGATGCGGGGGATTGAAAAACGCTCCTCATGGGATATACGCCTTCCAAGACGGTCAAATAGGTGGTAGGCTTCAATAGGGACAAACACATCATCAACATTTGCACTTGTCCATTCATGAAGACCTCGGCGGGTTTCAGCTCGGAGGCCTCGGCATGAGCGAAAGGGGTGCCCAGTTGGTCCAACATGGATTTCATTGCAATGCCTACAAGAAAATGCTTTCATCAATGAAACTTTAAAAATAATATTCTAAAAAAAAAAAGGATTGAGAGCTGATGGTTACTTGCAAGCAAGAACCGGTACCACTTTCATGAGCTTCTTCAAATTGTTCATTAGTTTTACCCTTGCATTGAGCACTTCATATGCAACAGGAACTAGGCTTTTGACCAGCATACCATTCCTTGGAGGAGGGGTTGGAGTCTTAGGTTTCCCCTTTAATTTCTTTATCCTCTCCCTTGCAGCTCGCCTCAGCTCAACTATGGGTATTGGAAAAGGCTTCTTCTCCTTCTTCGAGTAAAAAGGTGGCAGATCAGCATTTTGGGGATGATCATTTCTAATACCAATTTTTCTTGATTGGCATTTGCAATCATGAATCCATGTTGAGACTCCAACTTTCAATGAAAACTTTAATTGGTTACCATCATGCTGCAATTAAGAAAGAGGGTAACAGTGAAATACAGCTTCCACATTCTTCTATGCTCTTCTACTTTGTCCAACTTGCAATAAAAACAACAGAGTGAGGGGCTTGTTAAAAACCACCAAAAGAAACACCGTGATCTCAAAAAAATTCAATAAAGACATACGTGCATGCCCAAATGAAATAAAATTAGGTGAAACGGCTAACTTAGTTGGTAAAAAATTGGAAGTTGCTTCCAGGAATCAAATCCAAAAAAAAAAAAAAGAATCAGGCACAAAAATGTAAGAACACACACGGCCAATTTAATTTCCAACCAACGTGTGCCTGATCCATATAAAAGGCTTCAAAGCTAAATACGTCTGGAGTTATTCACCCAAATACAATCACACAATTTTTTTCAGTTTTCTGGATAATTTAACAGATTATTAGTTTGAGTAAAGATCTTTGATGCTCTTCATCAAGAAAGTCATTATGCGAATGATTTGTACATGAAGTCACAGTATTATGTAATTATTAAATTTAATTTTCCAATGACAAAACCTATTCAATTGATCTGTTTTGGATGACTGACTTCAGTGAAATTGCAATCAGAATGTTAAAAGGATATATTATCTTGACTAAAAAACAGCACTTGATTAGCCTTCCTACCTTCTATCGCCTAATCAAATCCCTAAATTTATAACCAAAGGAAATGTGCCAAATACTAATCGAACCCAAATGCTTAGCCAACTATTTAAGATTCCACTGAATGCCTTTGGTTTGGGTTTTAGCAAACTATCACTAAAAAAGTCTCAAGTCAAGTCGGCGATTCCTTAAAATCAAACATAAGCTGATTCCTTCACAAAAATCATATCTTTCAAGTAAAAATCTAATCATTATGAAATTATTCTAATACTTTAACTATCCAGAATTAGACTTGAAAATTACGAAAAAGGAAGCATCAAGAAAAGTAACATACCAGAGAATAAGCGCTCGATGACAAGAACGGGAGAGAGGGCTTCCTCAAAGAGTCCCATTCACGAGCAAATGAAACCCTAACGGAAACAAAATTGGAAGTGGAGGTTCTAGATTCTACCCTCAACGACGTGAAAGAGGCCGCACCGGAAGCGCACTGAAGACAATCCATGCCCTGCCCAGCTTCGGCTGCTGATTTTTTCTGTTTTTTGTCGATGGATAATGGATAGATAAGGAAAGTAAAGAATTATTATTATTATTATTATTAAGCGCCAAACACACCATTGAAATAATGTAATAATAAAGATGATTTGGTGCTATGAAATTTTTTTTATAAAAATTATCTAAAAAATTGGACATATACCTCATAGGTCTAATGTCTAGTTTTTGTTTAATTAGAAAAATACATGACAAAAAATTTTTGAATTGAAATGTCTATTTTATATTAAAATATAAGGCATAATAACTCTCGACTCAAGAGTCACATAAATTTTGATCAACATAGATGCTCAAACATTAAATTTTGAACTGATAAAATAAATAAATATTTTTCACTAAAAAATAAGTGTTATTCACATATTAAAAATTAATTAATTTTTTTAACTAAGTTATATATGTCTTAAAATGTATAAATTTAACTTAGTTATTTAGTGTCATAGAACTTGAGAATATTTCCTTAATATTGTTATATAACTTTTTTTTTATTTATGCTTGCTAGAAACTTATATTGGGTGGTGGGGCTTTATGGTTGTTTTGTTGGTGTTTCTTTGATAAATGATAATTCTATACATTTAATGCTCAATAAAAAAAGAATATATTGAATTTAAATCAATTTATTAATTTTAATATAATATTTTATATTAAATTAATTTATTTAATTATTTAAATGAAATATCAATTAAACTAACTGATTAAAAAAAATCAGAATTGATTCAACGATTTGTCGATTAAGCCGACGATTATAACCAATTTAGTTTGGTTTATTGTAAATATAGCTTTCAAGATTGACAGGACCGTACCATATGATCGTTCCACGGTACAATCGATCAAATTGGCCAATCCGATCTAATTTTTAAAATCATATAGGAAGCCTTGTATTGCTTAAGTTTGTTAACCTAGCTAAGCCTTATACTACCCACCTTAGGCTAACCCTGAGTAGCCCATGACCCTAGGACTCAGCCTAGGTACCGTTAGCTTCATCTTGAACCCATCCCATGGGCCAAGAAACTTTAGTCAACCCATTTGACTCATAACTAAAATTTCTTTTTAAACCCAAATTCAAACCCAATTAACTAAACCAAACCTATTGACTTTGGCATTAAGTCCAAATGATCTTAACTCATCCTAGGAGTATTTGAACTAATGCTTAACCTTGGGTCTAACCCCTTTTACTAAGATGAAACTTTGTTTGAACAAATTCCTCTTTGATAAATAATCCCATTTAGGATTACTTAGATCTATCCTTAAATTAAGGGTAAGCCATTTTATTATTTTGAAAATGTAAGGGCGAGCCATTTCGTCCATAGTTAAACTTAGTTTGACCATGGGACCAAATGACCCACTTTTGTCACCATGAACCTGTTCAACTTAAATCAATTCTAAATCCCCTGAAAATTTTCATGAGCTTAGCCAAGGCCCTAGGCTAGCTACCCAATTATGTTAACCCAAATCAGTCAAATCCATTAACCTAATCCCAAAATGGATGTTCTAATCTAATTTAAGCTCATTAAGCATAAAATGGACTCCCTATACCTTCTTGGACCTTGCCTAATCAGCAGAACAACTGGTGACAGCTCAAGCGACTGGTATAATAGTGGTCTATAAGCTCATATGTCCTCTTTCCCTTAATAATTTGCCTAGGTTATCCAAAACTTGAGAATAACTTGGGACATTTGTCTTAATTTGAATTGATAATCCCTAATGGACTTAAAATCTAGCATTACTAATAGTAATTGGAATCCCATCAAGATGCAGGCCCAATTCCCTAATAAATAAACCTTACTATGGTATATTTCTTTCTGCATGAACTTGAGTGTCATCACTCAACATGACAACACTCATCACTCGGCGAGCCTATTCTACCAGTGACAGTCTGTGAGACTTCCAGGATGAGAGTCCAGTTCAAACCAATTAACCCAATTAGAAAAAGACAAATCTTTAAAATTTTGAGTTTTGAGTTTTGAACCCATTTGAATGTCTTTGAGAGTATTTTTATACATGAAAATGATTGTATATGTTTTTAGAATAAGTCTCAAGTCTTTGTTGTGAATTTCATTAAAATCTAAGGAATATTAATATTTGAGTGCCTCGGTGATGGGTGTCCGAGTGCCTCAGCTCTGCTACAATACCATGCACCACATAGTGACATTGCAATGCTATAGCCTCTGGTTTTTTAAGTTTTGAACTAGCGCCATAGTGCTAGGCCATTAATAGCACATTAAGTATATTTTAAAAGCATTATTCCATTGCATTTGATCACATGCAGCCAGTGTGAGGAGAGGAGAAAAATTTTGGAGAGGAAAAGGAAGGATTATGAACTGCTTCGGGCAATTTTTAGCCGTCGGGCTAGTTGGAAAAATTATTCACCTCAACGTAAGTGTCGTTTTGCCTCTCAGTTTTCAATAATCCAATATTTTTGAGATTTATCCAATAAAATTTATATTTCTATTACTGAAAAAAGAGAATAACTTTGTATTGATAGAATTTTATCGTGTAACTTTTTATATGTTATAGAGATTATGATTATAAATATTTTGATTATTTTCTTAAAAAATTTTGCCAGGTGTTTTGGATTTTGTACAATTTTTATCAAATAAAAAATAATTCAAACTCTAAAAAATAGTATCGTAGTATGATTAATGTCTTATAATGATATTTTATATAATCTTTGATAATTTGGTTATGTTTAAAAATTGTGTATTTTTACTCAATAGTATTTTTGTTTCTTACCATTAACGCATTTTGGTAATTTTTGAATTGAGTCCAATTATACTTTAATTAATAAAATGCATCAAAAAATATGTATACTGGTGAAAGAAATGTGCGAGGATGTGATGTGATGTGTTGTTATGCCGGAGTCAGTGGATGACCGAGATGGAATTCTACTATGTCGGCGCTAGTGGGAGACCGAGGTGAGATTCTGTTATGCCGACACCGGTGGGCGATCGAGATGAAATTCTATTATGCTGGTTCCAGTACACGATCGAGGTGGGATTCTATTATGTTGGCGTTAGTGGGCGACCGAGGTGTGATTCTATTATGCTAGGGCCTGCGAGATACGAAGGTGAGATTCTATTAACGAAGCTATAAATATATATAAAAATTTGGGGTGAGAGCCATTATGATAAAATGAATATCTGCTTATAATTCATTTGATTTTAGTACAACTTCTGAAATTATTTAAATGCTTATATGAAGTTCAGTTTTAACATAAGCTAAAGTTTCAGTTTCAATTTTTCATACAGTACTTCAATTTATTTTACAACACAGTATATTTATTTATGTTTGTTTAAGTTATTGATTTATGTTTTAGGCTGAGATAGCCTACTGAGCCGTATTAGCTAGCTCCTACTTTTGTTTTTATTTTTAAACCACGGGAAAGGTAAAGACCGAGCTGAGCAATTTAGATAGCACTCTGGCCTGTGTTGTAGGTATATTTTTGTTAGTTTTGATTTTTATAGGCTTGACTTTTATTTTATTTTTCTCTATTGACAAGCGTTGTTGTAGATAAAGTTCAGATTGTATAAATTTTTAGATGATATATATAGAAAATTATTTTTGAGATTCAATAGTCTTCCACTTTATGTTGCATTCAATAGTGGCTTTATATAATGTATACTTTGAAAGATTTGTTTTAGGGCTTCTTCAAAGATTGGATCTTTGGGTCAGTCTTGCTACAATTGGACACGGTATAACATGTGCGATATCGGGTTAGGTTGTGAAAAGTATTTTTGGTATCGAAGTAAGGCTAGAGAAGTGAACCGCAACAAAGCCATATGATTCAATCTGTATATGAGAAGTGAGATGCTTTTGAGTATATTTGGGTGCTCTTTTATTATATATATATATATATATATATATATATGTGTGTGTGTGTGTGTGTGTGTGTGTGTGTGTGTGTGTGTGTGTTGTATTCAGGTGTGTTTAGTATTTCTAAGATGGTTGATCCACCTCAGCTAGATCTAGATATGATAAATAATTAGAGATCTAGTTATGCATCTCATGTTTAGGGTACAACTCCTGTGATCAGTTCATAGGTAATTTCTAAGATTGTATGTATAGTAGCATAGCTAGTAGGCAAGGCTCATACATGAGTTTCTGGTGCCCTTCCTGATGATATGGATAAATATTTGCAAAATTTTATGAGATTACAGCCTCCTAAATAGTTAGGTGTTATTGAGTTTAAAGCAGTTGAGGATTAACTGATGAGAATAGAGAAGACTCTGGTTGTGATACATTATCCTCCTAAGAGGAGAGTTATATTAGCAACATTTCTGTTAGATGGTGAGGCAGAGCACTGGTGGTTGGGTCAGCAGATAGAGAAGTTTTAGGGCCATATAAATACCCTGATTACTTAGGAGGAGTTTATAGAGACATTCAGGACATGGTTTATGTATCCATCAACTAGGAGATAACTACATAGCTCTTTTCTAAAGTTAATTTAGGGAAGTATGTCGGTCATGCAGTATGAGGCAGTGTTTACTGCTCTTTTTCAAGTATGTTCCATAATTAGCACTTCTGAGGAGAATAGTTACAAATATTTGGAGGCACTTTGAGATGCTTTGAGGTAGCCATTATTAGCACATGATATTATATATTTTATTCAGTTAGTCGAGAAGGTCAAGAGGATAGAGACTGATCAAGTAGTAGTGCAACAATAATGGATTACGAGCAGAAAAAGTTTTGGTGGTGAGAAAGCTGATAGTAGGGGTGTCAAAATGGGTTTTCGGGTTAGGTTCGGGTCTAACTCGAAATGGCCCGTCATTATCCGGGTCAACCCGACCTGAATAGGGAAATGAGTTACAGATTAAGACCCAAAGCCAACCTAGTTCAGGTTCGGGTCGACTCGACATGACCCACCAACCATCTTTATTTCACGCCTCTGCCCCCTCTAATGCGCCTGTTTCGAATTAGCGGGCGCCAACAATAAAAAAATCATGCTCTATTTTAAATATGCACTTGAATCAGAGCCTCAGAGGTGATAGGTTAGGTAACTAGCTGGCGATGCATGATTTCTTGATTATGTAGTTGCATGAGCAACATCTCAGCGAGCGGCAACTGGCATTGGAGAGCAGGCACATCACGTGTGAACAACTGAACCAGACTATAGAGGACTGGAGGGTGCGACTTCTGAGTAGACTAGGGCCATTAGGTGCATACGAGCATGTGAAACTGCGGCCGATGACCCGTTAGTCTATCACGAGTCACAGTCGTGCGAATGTCGCTATGGAGGCAGAGCTACTGAGATGCGGAAGCAGAGCAGCAAAGGATATCCAAATCTAGACTCAGGTCAACTTCGGGTTGATTTTGGGTTTCCGGGTCAACTCAAACCCATCCCATTTTTTAAAATGGGTCACATTTTTGAACCCAAACTTGACCCGTCTAACAAACAGGTTGACCCAAATCCAGAATTTTTCAGGTTAGGTTTTGTGTCGGGTCAAATATTGACATCTCTAGCTAATAATAGTCATTTTGGGAAGAAGGGAAAGTTTGGACGTACTGAGGTCAGAATGAGGGGATAGTCAATAATGATTTCTTCCAGATCTAATAGAGGTAGTGACGTAGTGTTGCCAGTTCTGGGGATTCAATCTGTGGGTTCCCGCTATTATGTCAGCAGTGTGGCAGGAGGCATAATGGACAATGTTATAGAGCATTGGACTGATATTTTTATTGTGGCCAATATGGACACATGATTGTTGAGTGTCCACAGGGTGGCTTTGACAAACATTTTGATTTGAAAGTTGATAGTTCTAGGCAGCCGATAGTGGGAAGGTCGAGGACAGTACCACCTCGACTGTATTATAAGACTTCTGGTAGCTAGGATATTGGTCCGGTATCATAAGGTCAGCCTTCTGGGGGTCTATGGGGTGCAGGTAGTTCTGTGGCTTTAACTCTAGCACAACCATAAGTTTGGTTGTGTCGGGTCAAATATTGACATCTCTAGGTAATATTAGTCATTCTGGGAAGAAGCGCAAGTTTGGATGTACTGAGTTCAAAATGAGGGGACAATCGATAATGATTTCTTTTGTATCTAATAGAGGTAGTGTTGCCAATTCTAGGGGTTCAATCATTGGGTTCCCGCTATTATGTCAGCAGCGTGGCATGAGGCATAGTGGATAGTGTTATAGAGCATTTGACTGATATTTTAGTTGTGGCCAATATGGACACATGATTACTGAGTGTCCACAGGGTGGCTTTGACAGACATTCTGATTTGAAAGCTGATAGCACTGGGCAGCCGACAGTGGGAAGGTCAAGGATAGTACCACCTCGACTGTATTATGAGACTTATGGTAGCTGGGATATTAGTCTAGTATCATAAGGTCAGCCTTCTGGGGGTCTGTGGGGGTGCAGGTAGTTCTGTGGCTTTGACTCTAGCACAACCACAAGTTTATAATCTGGCGTAATAAGAGGCCAATGAGTCTCTAGATGTTATTATGGATACGATTTATATTTCTGCATCTTCTTATCATATTTTATTTGATTCTGGTGGTAGTCATTCTTTTATATCAGGATAATATTTTGATTCTCTCAGTTTGCCTTCTGTATTATTATTTATTTCTTTGTCTGTGATTTTACCTATGAGAGATGGAATGATAGTTAGTAGAGTTTAATTTTGTGATTTAAAGTTTTTAGATAAAATTTAGATATCTAGTTTGATTTTATTGTCTATTTTTATATTTAATATTATTTTGGATATGGACTGGATGAGTCGGTATAGAGTTCAAATCGATTGTCTGAAAAAAGTGACATTGCATCAGAATGGTGTGAGCTTTGTATTTCAGGGAATCAGGTATGTTCTTTCTTGTTTGATGCCTGCTCTAGAAGTGGATAAGCATTGGAGTAAAAGTAGCCCAGATGTTACCTAAGGAACCTCAAGAGTTGAAGGTGCAGCTTTAGGATTTGGTGGATCGAGTCTTTATTTGTCCTAATGTGTCTCCGTGGGAAGCACCTGTATTATTTATCAAGAAGAATGATGATACCTTACGGATGTGCAACAACTACAGAGATCAAAATAAGGTAACTATCAAAACAAGTATCTTTTGTCTAAATTGACGAGTTGTTTGATCAACTAGCTGGATATTTAGTATTTTCTAAGATCGATATGCGATCTGGTTATTATCAACTGAAAGTGAGAGCAGAGGATGTGGCAAAGACTGCATTTAACATAAGGTACGATTATTATGAGTTTTTTGTCAACCATTTAAAGTGACTAATGCCCCAATAGTCTTCATAGATTTGATGAATATAATTTTTAGGAAGTATCTGAATCAGCTTGTTATAATTTTTATAAATGATATTCTAATTTATTCCAGATCTGAGGAGCATGAAGCACACTTGAGAACTGCTTTAGAGATTTTGAGGCAGCATCAGTTATATGTTAACTTCTCAAAATGTGAGTTTTGGTTGAGTAGCATTTTATTTCTAGGACGTGTTGTGAGAAATATAAATATTTCAGTATATCCTCAAAAGATTCAAGCTATTTCTGATTGGCTAAGGCCCACTACAGTTTCAGAGGTTAGTAGTTTCTTAGGCTTGGCTAGTTATTATCAAAAGTTTGTTCATGAATTTTCTCAGGTTTCTAATCAGTATCAGCTTGGTAAGGTGAATGTGGTAGCAGATGCTTTGTGTATGAATTCATCGGGTACTTCTCTTTTATTGCTTACTTCTGTAGATCTTCTTTTTTTAGATTTGGAGAAGTTGGAGATAGAGGTGGCATTCGCTGATACAGATCAAAGTTTGTTATCTTAGATGACTATTCGGCGCACTCTACAGGAAAGAATTCAGGAAGCTCAGAAATTAGATGCAAAGATCTAAAGTTAAGTGATCAGATTAAGATTTGTAAGAGACCTGAACTCTCTCTATCTGATTCTGGTATCATTTTATACAAAGGTAGATTGTGGGTTCCATCGGTTGGTGATCTAAGAGTTGAGATTCTACATCAGGCACATTATTTAGACTACACTATTCATCCAGAAGTAGTAAGATATATGGAGACTTGAAAGGTATGTTTTGGTGGTCTGGATTATAAAAGGATATAACAAAAGTTATTTCAAAGTGTAAGGCTTGTTAGTTAGTGAAGGCGGAGCATTAGCGTCCAGATGGTCTTCTGCAGTCGTTACCTATTCCAGAGTGAAAATGGGAAGAGATAACGATGAATTCTTCTATGGGTTTTCACAGATCAAGACAAGAGCATGATGTTATATGGGTTGTTGTCAATCGACTAAAAAAGTCAGTGTATTTCATTCTGATCCAATAAACTTATCCTATTGACAGGTTATCACAATATATGACAGAAATATTATTAGATTGCATGGTGTGCCGAAGGTGATTGTATCCGATCATGATGATCAATTTACCTCCATATTATAGAGATGTATTCAGTAGGGATTGGGTATGAAATTACACTTTAGTACATCTTTTCATGTGCAGACAGGCGGAAAGTCTGAAAGAACTATTCAAGTATTGGAGGATCTTTTGAGACTCTATATTCTAGACTTTAGTGGTAGTTGGGAGGATCATATTCCGCTTATAGAATTTGCGTACAATAATAATTTTTCAGTCTAGTATAAGTATGGCTCCTTATGAAGCCCTGTACGGTAGGAAGTGCAGAACCTCTTTGACTTTGGCGAAGGTGGGGGATAGACATGTGATATGATCAACTTTTATGGATGACACTATAACAAATATTCATCTAATCAGAGAAAGATTGAGAGCTGCACATGATAGAGCAAAGAAGTATTATGATAAAAAACTACAGGTGTTAAAATTTCATGTTAGCAATTTTGTTTATATTAAAATCAACCCTATGAATGGTGTCAGCAAATTTGGGAGAATTAGCAAGCTGAGTCCTAGATACATTAGACCTTTTGAGGTGATCGAGCGAATTGGTAGGTCTGCTTACAGGTTATTGTTATATCATTATATGTCAAATATATACAATGTATTTCATGTATCTTCTTTGAGAACGTGAGTATCTGATTTTAAGAAGAGATTATTTGATGATGATATTGAGGTTCATTTGAACCTACACTGTAGGAAAGAACCAAACAAAATTATGATGTATAATGTGAGAAAATTAAGGAGCAAACAAATTTCAATGGCTAAGGTATAATGAAAAAATAGGACCGCCAGAGAGGTTACTTGGGAGAAAGAATCGAATATGAGATAGCTATATCTAGACTTATTTTGATTTGAAAATATCGACGATGATATTTTTCTAAGGATGGAAGAGTTGTGAGACATCCAAGATCAGAGTACGGTTTAGACCAGTTGACCAGATTAGAAAAAGGCAAATCTTTGAAATTTTGAGTTTTAGCCATTTGCATATCTTTGAGAGTATTTTTATGTATAAAAATGATTGTATGTGTTTTAGAATGAGTCTCAACTTTTGGTATGAATTTTGGCAAAATCTAAGAAATGTTACTATTTGAGCGCCTCAATACTAGGCATCCGAGTGCCTTAGCTCTGCTATAGTACCAGGCGCCAAATAGTGATATTGCATTGCTATAGCCTCAAGTTTTTTTTTAGTTTTGAACTAGCGTCGCAGTGCTAGATCATTAATAACACATTAAATATATTTTAAAAGCAATATTCTATTGCATTTGATCGTATGCAGCTGGCATGGGGAGAGGAAGAAGAGAGGTTTTGGAGAGGAAAGGAAGGATTGTGAGCTACTTAAGGCCATTTTTAGCGATTGAACTAGTTGGGAAAATTGTTCACCTAGAGGTAGGTGTCATTTTGCATATCTCAGTTTTCAATAATTCGATATTTTTTTTTATTTTTTTGAAAAAATTTAAATTTCTGTTACCAAAAAATGAGGATAACTTTGTATTGGTAGAACATTCATCACGTAACGTTTTATATATTATAGAGATTGTGATTACGAATATTTTGAGTATTTTCTAAAAAAATTTGCGTTAGGTGTTTTGAATTTTATACAGTTTTTATCTAGTAGAAAATAATTCAGACTCTACAAAATAATACTGTATATGATTAATGTCTTATAATGATGTTTTACACAATATCTGATAATTTAATTATGTTTAAAAATTATGTATTTTTATTTAGTAGTACTTTTATTACCTATCATTAAGACATTTTGATAATTTCTGAATTGGGTCCATTTATGCTTTAATTTCTAAAATGCATAAAAAAATATGTATAATGGTGAAAGAAATGTGCGACTATGTGATGTTATATTATGCTGGCGCTAGTGAGCGACCAAGGAGGGATTATGTTATGTCGGCACCAGTGGGCGACCGAGGTGGGATTCTATTATGCCGGTGCCAATGAGTGATCGAGATGGGATTATATTATGCCGGCGCCAATGAGTGATCGAGATGGGATTATATTATGCTGGCACCAATGGGCAACCAAGGTGGGATTCTGTCGTGCGAGGGCTTGCGAGCTACTGAGATGGGATTCTGTTAACGAAGTTATAAAGATATATAAAAATTTGGCCTAAGAGACATTCCGATAAAATGAATATATGCTTATAATTCATTTGGTTTCAGTACAACTTCCGAAATTATTTAAATGCTTTTAAATTCTTATATGAAGTTCAATTTTAGCAGAAGCTAAAGTTTCAATTTCATTCATACAGTACTTCAATTTATTTTATAACACAATATTTTCAGTTTTCTGCTTGTTTCAGTTATTAATTTATGTTTTGAGTTGCGATAGCCTACTGAGCCGGGTTAGCTCACTCCTGCTTTTGCTTCCTTTTGCAGGCCAGGGGAAGGGTAAGGAGTCAGCTGAATAGTTTAGATATCACACTCTGATCTATGCTATAGATATGTTTTGATTAATTTTAATTTTTGCTAGCTTGACTTTTATTTTATTTTTCTCTATTGTCAAGCACTGTTGTAGATAAACTTCAGATTGTATAAGTTTTGGATGATATAAATAAAAGATTATTTTTGAAATTCAGTAGTCTTTCGCTTTATATTGCATTTAATAGTGGTTCTGTGTAATGTATACTTCTGAAGATTTGTTTCAATGCTTATTCGACTGAATCTTTGGGTCAGTCTTGTCACAATCGAACATGATATGACCTGTGTGATATTGGGTCATATCGAGTCAGGTTGTGGCACAGTCCACATGCTAATTATTCATATATATATTTATATTTTTTCAGGTATATACTTTTTGGGCAACACTCCTTATGTAAATCAATATGTCATTTATATAGCTTTTCAAGTAACCCCATAATTTTATAAACAAAGGGTCATAGAGCAATTTCTGGGGAGGAGGAAATCATATGGGAGTACTTGGATTTAATAATGCATTCCTTAAAATCTCTCTTTCTTGCGATCATTTTAATAAATTCATAAGCACTTAGCATGAATGAATTGAATGAGCAATAAATCCTAGCCCAAAAAATTTAGATGTAGTTCATGGCAAACCCTACTCTAGTGAACGGTGTGCAAGATCCTAGATGAAGTAAATGATTATTTGCTAATTGGGTTTGATTCAAACCTTAAATGAAATGTACAATTGTTAGGAGAATGTTTACAAAGCTTCACTAATCAATCAAATGGAAATGATCAAAATGGAGGAACACATTGAACCCAAAGACTTTAGACATAATTAAGAGTGTGATACTAAGAGATTCACCACTGTAAGAAGGGCCTATCAAATTCCTAATAACTTGACAATCAGATGCTTGGATTTTTTTAGTGAGAGTAGAAATGCAATCATTGATAGATACTTGGATTCAAAAGTTTATTCATTGGTGCTTGTTATCATTTGTTGGTTAGGAGGGCTATCATTTTCCCCTAGAGAATTAAGATAAAAAATGATTAGAGGTAACCAAAAAAGGGAGATGAAACCAATCCTTGTGAATCAACTCTTGATTTTAAAAATTAAGCTCGAGCTCCATTTGGAGTTGTCTCAAAATGGACTCTTCCTTTATATCCTTACACAACTATCACTAATATAATTAGTCATTGAGAAAGTAAAATAAAGCCATAGCAAAATTCTGTGAACAAAGAACTGTCAGAGCTCCCTTATTAGGCTCCTTTATATGATGACAAAATATCATGAATGAATAACCAGTGAAGTCATATGAATAAATTCTTAAAAGCATTATGTAAGTCCTTGTAATCTCCATCTCTCATCGATAAAATGCCCTGGAAAGAATCTCAACACTTAAAAAAAAGCCTGATGTCTTGTTTTCCGAGTCTCTCAACCTCCAAGGATTGTCCATTATTCAATGCCAATACAAATAAAGAACAGGGTAGCCTAAGCCTTATATGAGATGAAACTCCAGAACTTATTTGATGACATTTTGTTAGAATTGAAATATATATACAAGGTGTTTTTTAGTACAAACTCGATCATGTCTCAACACCAATGTTGAGAGATCTCAATTTTTTGCGGTGATAGTGCGGGAATAGCATCCTTCGGATCTTCTTTTCTGCTGAACTTTCAGTCATCGCCTGTATGAAGTGTTTAGAATTAGGTGAGATCTAACTAAATCATCAAGAGCAAAAATCAAAGAAAAAAAATATACTAAAAAATATTATACTCAATTGATGATTACAGGGTCGCTGAACTTTTAGTCATTACTTAATTGGCTCATGAGTGAATCTACATGGGGAATTTCTTTGTACTGGTGAAAATTAAGCTCCCTAACTAATATAATGATATAAAGGAAAAAAAAAAAGCACTTAGAGCACTACGTGGAGCCAAAGCCAATGATTCCACAAGTGACAAGCATTAGTACTTCTAAAAGAAAGACCATAGCCAAATTTTTTGGAAGCCTTTGAAATAATGTAAGATGCTTGCTGAAAAAAAGTTTGGAATATATGTACAATCAATATAAGTGATATTCATTAAGAAAAAAAAAAGCATGTCTGATGAATAATGCATTAAAATATTATTGCGGATTTTACTTCATAAAATTATTCGGAAAGAATTCTAGTTTTCATGGCTAAAAAGTTGTTGCTTAGTTGGGAGGTTAGGAGAAGATTTTCATGGCTTTGGAATTCAGCAGACGACATATTTGTTTGGTATGGTGCTGGGGACCGAATAGTAGTAGCCTCTCCACAAAAGGAAGACGTAGGAAAATCAGAAAACAGGGGCAAATGCACACGTACGCTTCAACAAGCCATGAATACTAACTACTACATTTCCTAGCACCATGCAACGGCCGCATCTAAAGTACAAGTGTTTTTTTCCCCCCACCCCAAAGTTTTCAGGTAAAGAGTTTATGCAATAGAGGAGAATCAAACTCAAGCCATTGGTAACAGCTTTTAAAGCCCTTACCAACCGGACTAGTTGGCACCCATTCGGAGGAATCTCAAGAGCTGAATTCATAGAAAAAAATGAATTTTTGACAAGTTTTTTCTCCAAAGTTAGATTACATTGCTACAATCATATACCACTAAAAAGATCTGCATATTTTCTAGGTTACAGAATTGATAGATCGTCTCTTAACACATGGGAAAATGTTACATATCAATATATTTTATTGAATCCTAAAATTGTACAAACAAATTGTGAGGAAAGGGGTACCAACATGAAGGATCAACCGACAACCATAACAGTCTACCAAAGAAGAACTCCAAAACAGTCAATACTAACAACATAATGTTGGTCTACAAATATATAATAAGCACTAGTTTATTTTTATTTATTTTAATTGAATTGACCATATCCATCTTGTAAATTTGGTCTACCCAAGTAGTAAACTCCTATTATAAGCAAAATATTATAAATGAAAATTTCTGATTTCTCTTCTTTCTTTTTATCTCTTCTATTTCTCTTGGGAGTTTACACTTACTCTAAAAATGTCGTACCTTCTTAAATCACTAAGAAGCTTAACAAATGATGCTCTCGTTGAAACTAACCTCAAGCCATTGCAAGAAGCTTCTTCACTGCAGTTCTTCCTTCATTCCCACGGTTCATCCATCAAAATTCCAGTCATCCTCTTCTTCACAACTGCCGGCCATACCATCTTCAGTCCACCATGTTTTCTTCCTACAGCCACAAGTCTACCGTCTTCCACAACTTTCAGCTCCAACGGACAAATCCACTTCTTTGGGATCATCATTTCTTGTTCATCTTCATCCATTCGCTGCTAACAACCACGGGTTGCTGCTCTTGTAGCCACGGCATTCCAGTGCAGTCGCAGACCTCATCCGCAACCCTATTCCACAGAATTCAGCCGCAAGAACCTGTCCTAGCATGCCTCATTCATCCACAGTAGGCCTTCCTCAGTCACGGGATTCAATCCGCACACCTTAGCAAGGAAGCATTTGCCCAGTACTACCTACCCCGCAAGACTCATTCGCGGACCTGCAACAGTTTCAAGAACTACTTCCAGGATCTCCACTCTGACCAAAATCTATTGCAGCAAGAATCTGTTTGCAATTACAGCATCGCTGCTAACCACATCTAAAATTACAAATTTTCAGCTCTCCTCCAGCATGCATCAGGTTTTCTGTTCCACTGATTTCTTTTACTATTTCGATCAGTCTCCCTTACTGAAATTTAATTACAGCACTTTGCAAAGCAGAAATTGAGAAGAACTTCGAAGAAAACCAGAAGAAAACTTTTTAATTGATAATAATTGAAGAAAAGCAACGAGATATAATGGATCTTCTATTGGAGAGAAAGATCTTGCTCTCCCAAATCTCTAGACGCCGCTAGAGACCAAACAAGAATTAGGAACCACCAATTTTCAGTAAAGACAGAGACAAAATCTAACCCTAGGTTAAACAATATATTTAAAGCATACAAAATATAGTTAATGCCAAAACAACCCTTCTAATTTGAATTACCCTCCTAGTCCCTGATTTAATTTCCCCTTAATTGCTACTGGATTGTTGGGCCCCACCTCAATTAAACAGGCGCAAGCCTGTTCCACCGATACAGGCGCAAGCCTGTTCTACCTAAACAGGCCGAAGCCTTTTCCGCCTCATAACACTTTGTTAAATGATATGATAACTCAATGAGGGAACATGAACTAAATGATATATGCAGCAACTAAAATTTGATATGCATTCACTCCATCGGATCCACAACTCTCGTACAAGCGGACATAAAGCGTTTGCAAATTCTCAAATAGAATCTTGTGCACACTCAAATGACAATCACTTGCACAACTAATTAATTTCAAATTTTAAAATGTCATCCCTCATGTATTGAAATATGATTTCCTAAACTTAGATGCGACACATCGAGAAATGCCGTTGTTTTGAAAAATGTGTGATATTTCAATAGTGCGCATTAAAATATGTACCAATGCATCGAGAATATATATATGCATCACACAAATACTTTGAAAAGCATGCAAGTGCACAGAACCAATACATCATAAGTGCATGCAGTAAGTTATGAGTAAATATGTTGTGGGTATTCCCACCTAGCATATAAATGCCCTGAGCACATATACATTGATGCATATGGAACACATTATGTAAGCATATCATTTAACATGTAAAGTACGTTACACCGTGACGGCGCATTACATTAACATGCAAGCATACTATGCACATATACATTGCAATGTGCAAAAACACATTACGTGGACATATCAACCAACATGCGAAATGTATTGTGTTGTGGTAGCACATCATGCCGACATGCAAGTATGTTAAACGTTACATGAAGGCATTGAATCATCACACAGATGTGCTATGCAAACATATAGATAATACATGAATACATTGTGCATACACACCATGCAAGATGCAGATGTGTTATGCAAACATGTTACAAAATACAAATTCATCACGAGCATTAGGTTAATCAACATACGGATGTCTCAACGAATGCATAACGTGCAAATACGTTACATCATTCGTGCAAGTTCTTTATGCTAACAAGTAAACGCACTATGACAATTATGCAAATCCATAACGTCATTCATAAAAGAATGATAATCCTACAAGTACATCATGTCAATCCTATTGATGCATCATACCAATCAGATGAACATAACAAGTCAATCATACAAATGCTTTATGATGCATATCATGCACACTATACCAAATACGCCAATCATTCTGCAAATATGAATACATGCATTGCCCCCGACGAGCATGATGTATATACACACGTGACGCCTGAGGATGTTGCGCAGATCAAAAGTGAACTTAAGTTCAAGTCCGATCATTCTCTTTGAATAAACTGAAGTTAACATGACTTGAACCACCGAACAAATACACGATCGTAGTGTCGACCGGAATATTTGATTTTATAAGTTCATATTAGGCCTTCAAGGTCTATTACAAGAAAAATTCATTATTAAAAGCATAAACTCTCGGAACTGACACTCGTTGAAATTAGCCGAAGTATTTAATTCAAAACATTCATATTAGGCCTTCAAGATCTCTTACAAAGAAAAATCACATATTAAAATGAACATCCCAGATTCTGATATCTATACGATAACTCCAGAAATTAGGAGCTCGACTCAATCCTCTGTTTGCAAGCAAACAAAGTTGACAACGTTTAACTAATGGAATGATAATACCGATAAATCCCCGATAAGGATCATACCTTTTTTAAATGCCCACAAATCTCAAAATCAATCATTAAGGAGCTTCAATTTCAATAAAAGTTCAAAACTCAAAAATCATAAAAACTAAAACATTTAAGATGAAATAAATCACCTAATAACTTAAAGCAAAAAATCAATCCACCCTCCTCAATAATTTGTTGAGGTGGATAAATTTGAAAATAACTTCAGCTCAGAAAGACCTAATGTCCAATCGAGCCGTCAAATGGCACCCACAGGTAAACAGTTATAACCGAGACCCTCTGATCGGGTGGTTTTGCCGCTAAATGGTACAACTAAATTGCGATCATGGCCAGAGCCCATATGTCCCCCAACGACTCTAAATCTTTGAGTAATGAAGCAATAGGATATAATCAATAGGGTATAAAGCCCTTTGTTAGCTAAGGTGGACTCAAATCTGTCCCCTTAGGCAAACATTCACCCCAAGTTTACAAGGTATCCTTGGACGAAGCAACCGATGGCTGACGACAAGGATCCTTCGATCAGGTTGGGTCGACTACCACCTTTGACTAAGTAGACTAGGGATCAGGATGGCCCGAAATGACGGAACCATGAGATCTTGATCAGGTTCATCATCATTCCCCCCACCATCCGCTTTAAGTGCGCAGTGATAAATTTCAATTTTCAATATCTAATTCTGCTACTACTACAAGCTGGTACTAAGTGCCTATTCTAACGACTAGCCTTAATCGAAAGTTCTCTCTCATTATCGAGAGGGGTAATTAACTATACATGGTTTGAATTCTTCAAAAAGAATGTTAATAAACTGCTACCAGATTAATGATAAATTTAATAACATTTACTGTAACAATTCTAATAAAATAAAGGGATCTAAAATAAATAAAATAATTGTAACAATCATGCCAATAAAAAATAGAATTTAAGTCGAAGTGACCCTGGTTCTCCCTCTCTCTCCCGCCAAGTCAATTGTTAAGACACTTTCCACCTCACCTCCTCCTCGGGCATAGCAAAGGGCCAACTATTGTACCATCAACCACGCACTAACACACTACAGCTTAAAATGCATGTCCAATTCATACTCCAATTAATAAAATTCCAAGATCTTTGGCACCACGTAACAGCATCATAAAGTAGAATATGGTGCTGAAACAGAGCTATAGAAACTAAAATGCAGTTAATTATATTTAGTTATAAAGCATAAATAAAAGTACAGTATTAATCCAAAACTTCAGATTAGGTTATACAATGTACTACCCGAGCATTAAATGAAATGCGAAGAGTTTTGGCCTCCAACCCAAAGAATACTCTTACATCCATGCCAAGGCTGTCAACACCAATTAGATTTGCTCCCTGTGTGAAAAGCCTTGCTTTAGTTTAGTAAAGCAACTTAAAACAAAATTTTCAAAATATAATAAATGGTGTAAAGAAAATTAAATTCTAAAGGATGTTGTACAACATATAAATTATGTGAAAAAATTTTAGAGCATCAACAAAAATTAGCAAAAACAGCCTGATATTAACCCTTAGAAAATTATAGGGCTTCAAAGAGAGAGTGGAGGGAGGAGGAAGCAGAGCAAAGGGGGCAACAGCAAGGGCTCCAGTCTGGATTCAGGAGGAAGAGCAATAGGAAAGGGAGGAGAGGAATGGGAGATTGAGAGTTGACATTCCTGTTAACTGAAATAATTTGTCAACAGTTATTCAGATGAAGGCTGGATGAATCAAAATAATGAATGCTATATGATACTAGCATACAAGGAAGTTTAAGTATACAGGAACAAATATTCGGGCATATTGAAATACAAATAGTAAGAGTACTATCCATGCTAACTTTTACCTCAACAACAAGACCCTTCCTCTTTCGACATAGAGCTTTAAGAGCAGCATCAAACTGCATACCGTCCTCACTAAAACGTTCTATAATCGCTGAAGCACAGTGTGCAAGAACATCAGGTTCAGCATCTTGGAAATCTTGCAAATTAATAATTGACTGCAAGATTTCAAGGAAAGAAAAGAAATTAATGACAGGCTGCAATTTAACAAATCAATGAAATCATTTAAAGTCACCACAAGCAATCTATCGGTGCATCTGTAAAACTGTGATTCATAAAAGTTCTAATAACAGCAGTCAATAGACGGTATAAAGTGCAGAATACTTGCTTGATCACCATATACAGAAAATAGCTCCATGGTCATAATCTCCAATTTGTAGAGGGTTGAATTTAAGTTGCTTCTATCTCGTCTAGAGCCGAAGTTCAACATTTCTCTATCTAGGCATCAATATGTTTACTTTGTCAAATTAAAGAATAACTGAAGGTCAAAAGGGCTTATACGATAAAGGAGGATAGGTGCACCTATTAAACCATGCATTCCAGCCATCCGTTCCTCTTCCTTCTCTGATTCATCTGCACATGAACAGTCGACTCAACTAAATTTCATTTGAAAAATGAAAAAGTCCCATAAACAGCCTCTATGGTGGAGCATGAAATACCTCTCCAATCAAAGACAGAGTCATCTTCTTCCTTATGGAATAACCGCCGAAGATAAGATTCCTCATCAACAAAAGCAGGCCTAAGACATCCCATGATGGAAAGACCATTTGTTGGATAATCCATCTTTTCCTTATGCTTCGAATGAAATGACTGCAAATTTTCAAAAAAGTAGCATATTCAGATATGCGCAATAAAAATTATTTAGGAGATCCATGTTAAATGACTTAAACCAAAAGCAAAAAATCCTAGTATTATGAATGGTTTTATCCTATATGAAGTTAGTCCATTAAATGTCAGACTCCATTTTGTTAGGCCTTGTTGGGTATTTCTAGCTGATTAAGAACGTTTGTTCCTTACAAAATTCATATTCACAAGAGTGATACTATGCCCAACTGTGCAGGCATGGCATGCTCCTGTTGAATCTTAATGTGCTGTGGAGCCCAACCAGTTCCACTTGCTTGGTAAGCTCCAATCACACTATGCCTGGGTCAGCGAAACCAGATAAGGCATGAGAATCATTAATCTTTTCACATTTGATTCAAACTGTTTATGGCCATGATTTTTAAACAGGACGCGATGCCCCGGACACTAAGATAAAAGCATTAAATCATTAATTTCAGTAAAATTATTTAAGCACCACAAGTTGCATAATGGAAGATCATTATTGAACTTATTACTCATCAATAGATATGTGCATTAATTGATTTAATTCCTCGTGAAATATTAATCATATATGTGTATGGCTTGTATTTGCAGTGAAAGCTAACTGATATTTACATCATAAAGTTTTGTAGTGCGAGCAGCATCACAGCAGCCAATTAACTGACAACTACAGTACATGGGGTCATATCCTATTACTGAATAAACGGAACAGTTTCATTGATGATTCATTTGGGACACTTTTTGGTCAATTTTTTTTTTTTTTGTTGCTTTCAAAAAAATTTTATGCTAAAAAATTGCTTTAAAAAGTATTAAGAAAACTGTCCCAAAAGAAGCCTAAGTCTTTAACATGTGTTAAGCTGCAGGAATGAGCGTTTGTGCTGTAAAGGTATATGCATGTATATGTATGCATATTTATATCTATACGTGAGTGTGCAAATACATCAGACAACATGTGTCAAAACTTGAAAAGCCAATACATCCATGTCATTCAAAAAGCCTACATGTGCTCTTCAACTCCATCATGTCCAGCTCTTGCGCATCTTAAGAATCTAAGAAATTCCAGCCCCTTTATTCCAGTTTATTGATCTACACGAGGATGGTTACCAACAAAGAACTGCAGGAGTTTCTCCATTCCGAGATATGGGGAATAAATCCCTCAACTTGGATGGGAGCAGGATATCAAAATCCAACAAGACCTCCCAAGCAAATTTTCTTCCCTAGGCACCATCATATTGCCCTAAAAAAGGGAAGATAAGCGAGCGAAAGCGTAAAAACACATATGCTGATCTATCGGCACATCCATGAAAGGTGCCAAATCATAACCCCCTCCTAGACTGCTTTCCCTCAGGTCCTCAGCAACTAAATGCTCATAGAAATCATCAAATGCCAAAGCAGGGTTGGTTTCAAAACATTTTAAATCATTCTCGAGTCCGACCAACCACATCAGCATGCTCTTCCATCATCTTCTGATAGGAAACATATTAGACCGGCCCAAGGGGGGACGGCTGAACCGGTCCATACTAGACCGGTTCTTGTCTACAGGAGGTGGGCCCCCGGGGGGGTGGGGTGGGGGCGGCTGAGTGGGTGGGACCTTTGCACTAATTAAGTTTTGGGTTGGAGGGAAAATTCAAATTAGGGGATGTTGAGGGATTAATCAATTGTCCTTTTGCTTTAATTGGTTTCTTCTTGCTAGGGTTAGGGTGAAATTTGAGATCTTGGTGTGGTTTTTGGGCTCTAGAATTCAGCTAGAGATTTGAAGAGTTGAATCTTCCTCTCGAATTGAAGATTCATTATATCGGGTTGTTCTTTTTCTCGTATTGCCGAATTTCAAGTGTTTTTCTCCCTTATTTCTCTACAGATCTTGAAAATTCTGCACTGTTCTTGTTGAATTTCTCTGAAATTCAGCAGATTTCTATATTGTTGGTGGTTATTTTATATCAAAACACTCGTAGATCTCAAGGAATTCCTATCAATCTTTGAAAAACAGCGAGAATTCTCCACAAAAATTCACACAAAACTAGAAAAACAGTAGATAATTTGTATTATTTGATGAAATGTAAACAGAGAATGCCAAGATATAATTGATCCTCTATTCGAGAGAAGGATCTATCTCTCTCAATTCTCTGGATGCTGCTAGAGCCCAAAACCTAAGAGAGATATCAAATTTCAGCCAAATTCAAGATGCCCTAACCCTAGGAAAACAAACTATTTAATGCATACAATCCAAAAGGAAATCTCCAAATAGTTCCTACATTCAAATTTCCCTCCTAAACTCTTCCTAAATCCTTCCTAATCAGAGCTTTTGGCTATGCGGTTTGAGCGGCCCATACAAGAGGCGGAGAAGTTTCGCCTCTGTTACGAGTGAGCCGGTCCCATATGGACCGGCTAGACCGGTCTAACAATATTCCCCTCCTAAAGACCCACCTTGTCCGCAAGGTGGAAAGACGACACCCTCCTCCATTCCCTCTTCATCACAAACGGTAAGAACCTGAAGAGTTCGGTCCTTACACCTGTGCCCCGGCGTATACCTCTCGTCACATCTAAAACAGAGCCACTTCGCCCTTTTCTCCTATAATTTCGTTTGTATGAGTTCTTGAAGTTGTCCCTAGGTCTTCCTCCTTTAGTCTTATCATTCGAAGTCTCCCGAAGAGTATCCAGTGTTCGCTCCTTGGGTGCCAAAAAGGTGGTGGTCATCCTGTATGAGCCTCCTGAGCTGCTGCCTCCTGTTGCTCTCTCCAGGTACCTCTGATCCTCCACCAACTGAGCTAGCTCCATAGCCTCGCCAAAGTCAAAATACCTCATTACTCTAACCGTTGTGCAGATCTTTAGTTTCAGTCCCTTCATAAAGTTCCCCTCCAGTACAGTCTCTGGAAGTCGATCCAGTCGACTAGCGAGGTACTCAAATTGCTCACGGTACTCCACTATTGTCCCCTCCTGCATCAAAGCGAAAAACTGCCCATAGAAGTCCCCTCCCCTGCTAGTTTGGAAATGTTCCAACAAACAGTCCTTAAACTCCCTCCAAGTCTGTATCAGTCGCCTCGTATCCCTCCACCAGTACTATGCTAAAGCTTTCCCTTCCAAGCACATCTCGGCTGCCGTCAGTCTCTCCCCCTCTGTCAACCTGTTGACGGTAAAGTACATTTCCACCTTGTAGATCCACCCATGAGCATCCTCTCCCTCAAAAATAGACATCTTCAGCTTCCTCACCCTTAGATCGCCTCTGTTCCCTCTGTTCCCTTCATAATTTCCTATTCCTTAAGGGGGTGGTTCCCCCCAAGTATCTCAATGATCCCTTCTACATTCATACCCAAGCCTTTCATCAAATTCATATTTTCTCCTTTCAAATTCAGCATCCCTTGGATCATAACAAACTGTTTTCTCCTTTCAAATTCAGCCCCCCTTTAGTTATAATTACCCTTTTCCCTTACAAATCCTGCCCCTCTCCTCTCCAAACAAGCATCTCTTCGCTCTTTCCCTCCATCCTCCCACCTCTCCCATAGCCTTTACCCGACTCCTCCCTAGGAATAGGCCCTGGGGGAGGCATTTTTTCTGTTCCCTCCAAAATCTCCACCTCTTGATCTTCCCTTCGTCTGATTATCTTAGAATTTTCCCCACTTCCCTGGCTGTCGACGCCTTCCCTCACCTCCAACGGAGATATTTTGGTTTGGCCCTCAAGTACTTTCTTCAACATCTCCTCCATGATGGAAAAATTCGAATTGATCTTATCATGGATGACTGAAATATCCTTTTTTAAATCTGAAACTTGAGTTTGAAAAACAGTCTGGAAACCGCTCAATACCTTTTGATAGGAAACACTTGTAGAAAAACCTGTTGCAGGAATTCTCTAAAAACAGCCCAAAAACAATCTGGAAACCGCTCTAATACCAATTTGATAGGAAACACTTGTAAATCTCCAGGAATTCCTATCAATGTTTAGAAAACAGCGAGAATTCTCCATAAAAATCCACACAAAACTAGGAAAACAGTAGATAATTTGTATTATTTGATGAAATGTAAATAGAAAATACCAAGATAAAATTGATCATCTATTCGAGAGGAGGATCTATCTCTCCCAATTCTCTAGACGCTGCTAGAGCTCAAAACCTAAGAGAGATCTCAAATTTCAGCCAAATTCAATATGCCCTAATCTTAGGAAAACAAACCATTTAATGCATACAATCCAAAAGGAAATCTCTAAACGGTCCCTACATTCAAACTTCCCTCCTAAACTCCTCCTAAATCCTTCCTAACCAGAGCTTTTGGATATGCGGTTTGAGCGGCCCGTACAGGAGGCGGAGAACTTCCGCCTCAATTACGCGTGAGTTGTTCCCGTATGGACCGATCTAACATCTTCACTCTCCACAACTAAATGACAAAATCCAAACTAAATTACAGACTGATTGTCCAGTATTTCAGGGCATAAACTCACAAATAGTGTTGCACTTGGAGTATCGAATTTCTTAATGGATACATCTAATAATGGTTGAGAGCAAGAATGGCATACCAACCATGAGGCAGGACAGTGGGATGACCCAGATCTACTTTAATTAGTTATAAAGTGATGTGGTAGAATTAGGCTTCACAGTGCCCAACCAGATCTAGCACTATTCTGATGCAAGCAAACTAGAGAGAAAGCCAGATAAAGAGAACAATAGGCAACACTTGCTATATTAGATTCAAATAGTAGCAATCATCCACCAAACTTCCAAACAAAATAAAAGTTAAAACCAATCGAAACAAAAGAAAAAATAAAAGGCGCTATCCTCAGAACAACCGTAGGAACGGTTTCCTCACATGTATCGAAAAGTAGGTAAAGTAAAGTATGTGCTTAGGGCTAGCAAACCAAATGGTCCACCACAGCAAGAAGGTCCAACCGTCCAACCACTCCTCCAGCAAATGCTTCCAAATCAGCCAACTAATAACACCAATCGCTCAAGAAGAAAGGTACAGGTGGAATGTAACTTGTGGAGAGAAGAAGAGGTAAGAAGCCCAGACGAAATAGAGAAGAGAAGGAAACGGAACAAGCTCTCAAGCTTTTCCAAGAAGAGAAGAAACCCTCAGGTTTTAGGTGGCTATGCCAAGCAAATTTCAACAACCTTTTCCTTCCAAAAACATGTTATATTTATAGGCAAACCATAAGGAAACCAAACAGCCTTAGCACCTCCATCTAAACCAATTAGATTTAGGGAAATGAAAGACCAAAGGTCACCAAACAGCAGCCATAAAGGGGGTATAGGAAACAAAGAGAAAAGACCACAGCAATCCAGCCAAAAAGGCCACGGAAACAGCCCAGAAGTCCACGGAACCAGCCAGGTGGGAAGGAGCCGAAGGGGCAAACCAGCAACCAAAGCAGCAGGCACAAGAAGCCCAACAAATTACATGGGAAACAGCAAAAAACCACCAAAACTGAAGGGTTAAGAGGAGAAACCGAGGAGGCAGCAAGGGGGAAAACGAGAAGGCAGCAAGGGGAAAAGAAAAGCCACACTCCACCATACCTTTTACCATTAATGAGCTTCACCAATACTTCATACCTTTTAGAATTAATGAGCTAAACTTCAGCTCACAAAAATAGAACTTCAATATCAGCTCCCAACCGAAAATCAGCAGCCACCAAAGGACCCAAGCTAGCAAACCAAGGTCTACCAAGCCCAAAGCACAACCTACCATGCTCATAGGATGCCTTCCATCATTAGATAGCTAACAAAAAATGTAAAATAACTAAAAATAAAATAAAAACCATTGTTCAAATAACATTACAAAAATAAAGAATGCATCATATTCTTACATTACCTATTGGTCCTATTCTACCATTCAAAGAACAGAAATGGCATGACGCTGTGACGTACATCAATCATATCATAAATGTGAGCCACCCAATAGTACAAATCAAAATCATTTCTCCTTCATTGTAAGATAGTAGCATTGATTTCTATTTTACATGGGCTCATGCTCATTTCCACTGATACGAAAATATTATTGGTAAATTGTCGAAGTGCTTAAAATTTTAATTACATGCCCAACTTAAAAAGATGTTTCCAAGAAAATTCTTTAGCATAAATGATAAAGAACAAGATATTGTCGGATCATATCTATGATTTTCTAAAATTAATTATGAATTATGTGTAAAACATTATTAATTCAATTCTTTAAGAACTCTATAGTGCAAGTTAGGTAAGACAGAGGAGATGACCTACGATTTCCCCATGGATAATAAAAATGCTCTCCTAAATAAAGACAACTAAACAACATCAAGCCTTTATCTCACACCTTTATCCCACCATGCGGGGTCAGCTACATAAATCATTTTTCTCCATTGTGCCCTGTTAAAAGTTAAATTCTCATTTAAATCTAATAAAGAAAGGTCAACTCTAATATTTTCTAACCAAGTCTTTTTAGGTCTACATCTACCTTTCTTAACATAAGTCAAATCTAATATACCTACTTTCCTAACCGGGTCATCAGAAGGCTGCCATTTTATGTAACCAAATCATTTAAGGTGACTCTCTCTAATCTTATCTTCCACTGGAGCTACTCCAACCTTTTCATGTATATGCTCATTTCGCATCCTTTCTCTAAGAGTAAAATCACTCATCCACCTAAGCATCCTCATCTCTGCAACACTTAACTTAATATTATTTTTTTCTTTTAATAGCCAACATTCTGCACCATAAAGCATTGCAGGTCTAACCACCATCAAATAGAATTTTCCTTTAAGTTTGAGGAGGAGTTTTCTATCACACAACAAGCCCGATGCATTCCTCCACTTCAACCATCCAACTTGAATTCACTTATAATATCTCCGTCTATTTTACCATCACTCTGAACAATAGACCCAAGATATTTAAAATATGTACTCTTATTAATGACTTGATCACTCAAAGTCACAATCCCCCCACAAGAACTATTATTACTAAAATTACACTCCATAAATTCAGTTTTAGATCTACTCAAACAAAAGCCTTTAGACTCTAAAGATGACCTCCATAATTCAAGTTAACCTTCAGCTCCCTCTCTAGTCTTATCAACAAGAAGAATATCATCAGCAAAAAACATAAACAAGAGTACAACCTCTTGCAAATGTCTAGTGAGAACATCCATAACTAAAGCAAAAAGATATGGGCTTAAGGCTAATCCTTGATGTAATCCAACTAAAATAGAAAAATACTTGGTCAAGCCACATTTTGTCTGAACACAAGTAACAGCTCCTGCATACATATCCTTAATACTTAAATATAAGCATTATTAACCCCTTTCTTTTCTAGAACTCTCCATAGTACTTCTCTTGGAACTTTATCATATACTTTCTCTAAATCAATAAATATCATATGTAGATCCTCCTTATTCTTTATATACTTCTCCATCAAACCTCTCAAAAAATGTATAGCTTCCATAGTAGACCTATCCAGCATGAATCCAAATTGATTTTGAGAAACATTAGTATCACACCGCAACCTATGCTCCATAACTCTCTCTCATAGTTTTAAAGTATGACACATTAACTTAATTCCTCTATAATTCACATAATCTTGTGCATCACCTGCCGTTGCCAGGTCCCAAATCCTGGAGAGAAAAGTGGAGAGTTGCGTTAGGTAGTCGACAGCCAGTGTAAAACTTGTCGAATAATTATAGCAAATAAAGACAACTAAAAAGAAAAAAATAATAAGAGATGATCTAGATATTTTAATTAAGATATTTGTTACATTGAATGATGCATAAAGAAGGAATGAGCAATTTCATGAGTTTGTGAGGTGGACAAAGTAATCTTGGAAATTTCTTCGACAAGTGCAAAAGAATGGACGAATTGTAGGATCTGTGGACTCTTTAAGAACCACGGTAGCAACAACCAATACCCCACCTCAAGTTGGGTAATAGATTGATGGATAGGCTGAGCCTGTGGGCCCCACTAGGGTGGGCGGCGGGCAAGAAGAGCAAAGAGGATTAATTTTACTTTAATTACTTACTATAGAAAACTAAAATTTGGAGGGAATTATAAAAGTTTATTTAGGGAAAGAAGGATGATTTGAATTCAGATTTAGAGGGCATTAGAAAAGATTTATTTAGTGAAAGAGGGCTGATTTGAATTCAGATTTTGGGAGGAAATTAGGAAAAGTTTATTTAGGGAAAAAGGACTGATTTGAATTGAGATTTGAGAGTAAAGTAGGAAGGTTTATATTAGGGTGAATTGGGTTGTTTTATTTTAATTATATGAATTGTATTTTGTTGTAGTTTTCTTTGGAGTTGTTCTCGGCGGCACTTAGAGTTTGTGGAGAGTCGATCTACCTCTCAAATAGTAGATCAACTTGTATCTTGGTTTATTTTTTCGAAATAAAAATCTTTCTTGCTGATTTCTACTGCGTTTTTCTTCATTATTGTTTTTTTTTTTTTTTGAGGAGATTAGATTCCTATAATAGATATCAATTATAGCCAACTTGTAGTTCAAAATTTTAAAAATACTAAGTATGACCTTAATGAGAATGTCAATTATTTGAAGATTCGAAGGAGTGTAAATAAGTTGGATGGTATTATCATTAGTCTTTCTTTGATGAAATGATGACCAATCTTTGTTTGATTGGTAGAATCATGAAAGATGGTAGTTTTTTATAATGAAATACTTTCATTAGATTACTTGATGATCTCTTCAATTCTTGTAGCATTCACTCCAACTAAATTGTAATTATAAACTTATTATAAAACTCCTACTTCCCAACATTTTTGTAACCCTTGTCTTCTATGCTTCTGCCCCTACCCAAATTCCTAAAATCCTTGAGGCCTCAACAATAAATATGTGAAGAAATTATAACAATATCTCACTTGGGAAGGCCTTGATGGAACCAACAGCATTTGAACGAGAGGATGAATTTGTGAAAGAAGTGGCAATGCAGAATGAGCGAAAGCAATTAAATCTAAAAATTTGACTAATATTAGAAATTTATAGCACAATTGTAAGATTTACTTTCTCCAAAAAATTGTTTGGAATGATTTAACCAAAAGCTTGTCTAAACCTCAATTATGTCTTACAATCAAACTCATATAAGTACTTCTTGGTTCTTATACATGCATATTGGTATTTGAAGAACTTTTCATTTTTAATTGAATTTTCTTCTTAGTTGTGCCATGTTTTGAGCATTTATTTTTTAAGTAGTTATACTTCTCCTTGTAATAGATGATGGCATGCATGTTCGATATCATCTCAGTATTATAAAAGAAACTTTTACGGACACAATTAATAAGAAACTTATAATCAACTATCACATAAGATTGAGTATCCTCTTAAATTCATTAGTTGCACAAATAAATAATCTAGCCTTCAGATTTAGTCCCTTGCACACCTCCTAATAAAGTTGCATGTTATTTAGAGCTTTCCTTTACATTTCTCGAGTGTTATCTCATCAGTGACATCATATGTATTTCCACACATATTGATGGTCATCTCCACAATTTCTTAAAGGATTCATGTCATTATTATTCGACAAGTTTTACGCTGGCTGTCGACTACCTAACGCAACCCTCCACTTTTCTCATCCAGGACTTGAGACCTGGCAACGGTCTCAAAATCAATTTGGATTTATGCCGGGTAGGTCTACTATGGAAGCCATACATTTATTAAGAGGTTTGATGGAGAAATATAGAGAGAATAAGGAGGATTTACATATGATATTTATTGATTTAGAAAAAGCATATGATAAAGTTCCAAGAGAAGTGCTATGGAGAGTTCTTGAAAAGAAAGAAGTTAATAACGCTTATATTCAAATCATTAAAGATATGTATGCAGGAGCTTTTACTTGTGTTCAAACACAAGGTGGTTTGACCAAGTATTTTCCTATTTCGGTTGGATTACACCAAGGATCAGCCTTAAGCCCATATCTTTTTGCTTTAGTCATCGATGTTCTCACTAGACATTTGCAAGAGGATGTACCTTGGTGTATGCTTTTTGCTGATGATATTCTTCTTGTTGATAAGACTAGAGAGGGAGTTGAAGGTAAACTAGAATTGTGGAGGTCAACCTTAGAGTCTAAAGGTTTTCGCTTGAGTAGATCTAAAACGGAATATATGGAGTGTAATTTTAGTAATAATAGACCTAGTGAGGGCATTGTGACTTTGGCCGATCAAGTCATTAATAAGAGTACACGTTTTAGATATCTTGGATCTATTGTTCAGAGTGATGGTGATATAGATGGGGATATTATCAGCAGAATCCAAGTTGGATGGTTGAAGTGGAGGAATGCATCGGGCTTATTGTGTGATAGAAAAGTACCCCTCAAACTTAAGGGAAAATTCTATAAGATGGTGGTGAGACCTGCAATGCTTTATGGTGCTGAATGTTGGCCATTAAAAGAGAAGCATAATTCTAAGTTAAGTGTTGCAGAGATGAGGATGCTCAGGTGGATGAGTGGCTTTACCCTTAGAGATAGGATACGAAATGAGCATATTCGTGAAAAGGTTGGAGTAGCTCCAGTGGAAGATAAGATTAGAGAGAGTCGCCTTAGATGGTTTGGTCACGTAAAACGGCGGCCTCCCGATGACCCGGTTAGGAAAGTAGAGGTCTTAGATTTGACTTATGTTAAGAAAGGTAGAGGTAGACCTAAAAAGACTTGGTTAGAAAATATTAGAAATGATCTTTCTTTATTAGATTTAAACGAGAATTTGACTTTTAATAGGACACAATGGAGAAAAAGGATTCATGTAGCCGACCCCACGTAGTGGGATAAAGGCTTGATGTTGTTGTTGTTGTTGTATTGATGGTCATCTCCCTCCTTTTGATGTCTATCTTAGCGGTGTCAATATTTGACATGACCCGAAAATTCCAATCCCAAGTCAACCCATTTGAAAACGGGTCGGGTTTGGGTCAACCCGAAAATCCGAAATTGACCCGGGTCAACCCAAAAAGGCGCTCGTCCTGTCATCATGTCACTCGTCCCGTCATCCCATCCTCCGTGCTAGCCCATCGTGATCGCGCATCACGCTCACGCATCTCGCCTGCTCTGACATCGCGCTCGCTTGCACTTGGATCAGCGGGTTGGGTAGGATCGATCGGGTTGGGACCGGGTTAGGTTCATGTCTAGATTTCTAACCCGTTTACCTAATCGGGTCAGGCAAGTTGAAGCGGGTTAATTCCAAGTTGGGCCCAAACTAAACTCGAGAACCCATTTTGACACCCCTAATCTGTCTCAACCATACTTTTTTCCGCTTACCTAATTATAAGCCCTTGCTATCTCTAATTGTCACTCTCCAGCCAATCGCTCTGTGTTCACAAATTTTAATATCCAACATAATCTTCTCTCACTACATTGATGATCTTCCTCACCAACTAATCTTACATCTTCCTTGAGCTATAGGTTACATCTTTTTCAACACATCTTATATAAAGTTCTAATAAATTCTTTGCTTCCATAATAACCTTAAATGATTAAGATAATTAATTGAATCTGGATAACAAATCCGCCCAACCATGTCTCACAGCTTTGTCTAGTCCTCATGCCCTGGTTGTGCACATAGGGGGTACTCGAGCCTCACATCCTCGTGTAAGGCAGGTGTTGTGCTCCTTGCAACACTTCTCCATCATCATACTAAATCCCTCATGACCTCAGGCGGTATAAATTTGCGCTCAACGCCCGTACTGATGTTGTTGGGGGGCATAAAGCTTCAAATATTCAACGTGCTTCAACCAACCATTACCCTTTATTTCTTCAACAATATTCAGGCATTCTTAAAAAAAAGAGACCATCTACTTTTCATGGTAAAGTTGCACTTATTTCACTAATTATGAGATTACAAAGCAAGCAAGTCCATACTATTATAAGCAAATTATAGACTATTTTCACAACATCCCTACAATGTGAGTGGCTATTTGATGTGAATGTTAAAATGCTCTCCACAGTTTGAGTCAAATAAGGAACCACCACTCACTACTACCTTGGTTGTTTTTCTTAGGTTTTGTTTACACCACTTCAACCAACCCACCTCAAACTCCATGGGATCTTTTTTTGATAAACCATTACAAGTGAGCATTGCTACAATCGCTCTTTCACTGTCCAAGGCTAGAGTTCTAGTCGAAATAGATATTACTATTCCCCTTAAAAAGGAGGTGTGGATTGATTCTTCGTCTTCTGGACATTGGAAGAAGATCGAATTTAAGGGCATTCCTATCTATTGTTAATATTGCAAAAATTTTTGGCACAACTTCTCATAATATCTCAAGGTTCATCCAAAATTGAGGAAATCAAACATCTAGGTACAAGACAAAAATGATGAGTTTCTACCTTCAAAAAAAGATGGGCGCAGCTCCAAATTCAGATAAGGCTGCGTACAAATTTTGGAGCCAACCCAAGATCTTTTCACGGAATCTTAACATTATGAGCCTACCCTTGCTATTAATCCTAGGGATATGGTGATATCATCAGTCCATCATCTTTATGAATGATTAGTGATCTTGACGACTTGACCCTCCTAATATGCCATCTCCTCATCTTTTCTTATTACTAAAAACATTAATAACCATATTTCAGACCTACTTGATGATTCAGATGGGAGTTTTTAAAGCATCATTGCTCTGGTGCATACGAGATTTCAAATCCTCCTCACTAGGCAAGATAGAAACAAGAAAATATACATATCATAACTCACTAAGATTCATCAAGCTTTAAACAATGCACTGCAAATGAGTATTTAAGTAGTTATTTTTCTCAGAGGAATTATACTTCCTCCTATGTCATTAAATTATCTTTAATTACATTTTTATAATTTTTACCTGTCATTCTATGTTGTACTCATTTCTTTAATTACTTAAACTATATTTTTTTAAAAAAATCTTAAGATGGCCTCCTCGCTTTGGCTCTTCAGAGGAACTACCTATTACTCATGTTCAGGTTACTTTTCCTCATCTACACCAAAAATTTTTCAACAAATCTACTTTATACTTCCTATGCTCTATTTTTAATAAGCCTTTCTAAGTGGATGCTATTATAGCTTATCTCTCTAGATTATTTATAGCTAGAGTTCTGGTTGAATTAAACGCTTATATTCTTCTTAAATATATGTGAATTAGTTTCCCATCTTGTGGTTATTGATAAAATATTGAATTTGAAGACATTTGTTCCCACAATTCTTCTTACAAAATTTTTTGGCACAACCACTCTGAATGTTTCAATGCTCTTCCAACACTACGGAAATCAAACATCCACATACAATGGGGGACATACAAACAAGACCATTGCAGCTCTTATGTTAGATCAAGCTTGCACTCAGAAATTAGTACCAATTCTACATTTCAATGGAATCAAGCCTTTGCCGACTCCTATTAACCCCAAAAGAGATATGATCATCTCAGTACCTACAAGCATGAACATTGATCTTGATCCTTCTAATGTATTTTCCCCTCATTTTCTTCCTATTATTGAAAATGTCGATGATCATGTTTCATAGCAACCTTATGATTATATTAGAGTCTTTATAGCATTGACGAGTAAGTTTCAAATATTGTTCGTCAAGCGTGATAGAAATAAAAAAATTTATCACTATTCTCCTATGTTCAATAAGCTTGAAGCAAGGCATTATTAATGAAAGTATACGCATTTTTCTTTTTCAATTGATTCTCATCCTATGCCTTCATGCTTTCTTCACTTTTCTTAGCTTGGGGTTCCTACATTGCTCACCTTTCACAACAACCTCGCTCGCACTTGCATTCGGTCCTTGAGCATGCACTCGTTAGTGTTTGGCTCTAGCTTGTGCTCGCTTGCTTGCATTAGTTGCACGAGCTCTTTCCTTGCTCATTGGCCTGTGTTAGTGACTCCTTCGCTGGCATGCTCGCATACAGTAAACGCACCCGCACTCAGCTCCTGCTTGCTAGCTTGTGTCCACACTCATTAATTATTGATGGTGGTGCTTATCTCTATAATTAAGCACCTGCTCATCACCCCCAACACTTTCGAGTCTGCATCCTTGATGCATGTAGCCTCTCATCCACTCCCTAAAATTGTCAATTGACATCTCAACAATCATTCCACTCACCACTAGTGCGACCCATAGCCTTCTCTAGCTCGAGTGGGAGCCTCGGCTCTTGACCTACTTCATGTGACATCCCCTCTTCATTGTGTTTATGATTGTACTTAGGCAACCGTGGTGCATTGTCCCATTGGTGTAGATGTAGTTCCAATCTTAGACCTCGGCGCCTACAATGGAGCTCTTGATGCTCTGGTTTGGCTATCCTATTCAATTTTTGCTTTCAACTCATTTTTGACATGTCTCCTCGCTTCCTGTGGCTCTAGATCTTTCCTCTATCCCACTCCATTTATTTCATTGACTGCTCCTTAATTACTGCTACATTCTGAAGCAACCCCTACGGATGCTCCCACTCCTAGGGCTTATCTCATTGTGAAATCTCCTTATACACCTCAAATATTTGTTAAGGTTTGTTAAAGGGAACAAGGGTCCTGCTCATCTACTTTACTCCCCTGATTTTCCAACTTTCTTTTCAATAAGGGCTTATAACGCCTCACCACAAGCTGGCACCCTCTTAAGGTAAATCAGCTCTTAACTTATCTAATGAGGAAATCTCTTAGCTTTTTTTCTCTCTTATTGGCAAGTTTTCTTGTGGTCAACCTAATACAAAGATTATTTGCATATTCATAGCCAATCCATGTTTGGTTGGGAATTATACTATTGGACTTATAGATTCTCGGCATGCTATAATTAAATTATCCAAAGAATTAGATTACTCAACCTTCTTCCCTTGGAGATCATACTATGTGGAAAGCTTCCTAATGCGTACGATAAAGTAGTTATCTCGTTTAATTGTTCCAAGGAGCCTCCTATTACGTCTTTAAACTCACCGGTTTAACAAGCCTGTCATGTTTTCCTTATATTCAATATTTGATAAACCACTTCAAGTGGATGTTGCTACCAAGCTTTCAAGGCCATCAATGATTAGCATGCGAATCGAAATTGATATTACTATCCCTTTGGAAAAAGAAAATTGGATTGGCTCTGCATCTAGTGGCTACTGGAAAGATGTAGAGCTTACAAACATTCTTCCCTATCATTCTTATCATATAATCTTCGATCACAACTTCTTAGCATGCTTTAGGGCACATCTATAACTACGGAAATATTTTAGCAATTATTGCAATGAGGAATATTCATCCAATACAAACCTTTCTTCCAATGCAAGCACGACAGTTCTATATCTTTTGAACTATTTTGTACACAAAAGTTTAATTCAATTTTAGACATGCCTTTGAATAAGTGTTGTCCTGGATTGCTAGCCTAATAAATATGATTGAATTGACACCTACTATAATAATCGACCGGATCGTTCTGGTCCAAAATTTGATTTCCCCAAGCAAACCCAACAACCCACCTCGCCTCCCTTTACGCACAAGACAAACTAAGCAATAGCTATCTCCAACCCTACGCTCACAACCCTTCCTCCAATCATGAGAGTCAAGGGATATGTCCACCTCGTGTAATTCTCCTGACCACGACCTTCACTCTTGTCATTTAAGGAGAAAGGAGAACTTAGGGCATCATATTCCCCTTTCCTTTGCAGCCGTCGAACCTCTCCCTCCTCCTTCACCAACAATAACTTTCTCTCTCGACAACAGCCATCATCAAATGTTTCTCCCATTTTTCTCTCCTTTAGTGAGTTTTCTTCCCTAGCTCTTCCCACTTTCCACCTATCTTCCTTCCCCTTAGTATTTGTCCCTTTTTCAAATGCTAAACTAAATCAGGTTAATATTAATTTTATTTATTGTCCCAAAATACTACACTTGTGAGCTATAGCTTGCACGAGGAGAGGGTCTTAATTTTGAAATTAAGAATTGGTTAGAATAAATCATGTGTGTGTTTATATCCTGTAGTTTGGCAACATATCATAAATATTTTATTAACTGAAATTCTTGTGGGGGATATATCAACTTATCGTCCACTTAATGTGATTAGGGAACCATAAGGTTGGTCACATCCTTGTGATAGTTAATGTTAGGTTGGGGAGTGTAGCTTAGATCGATTAACTCAGTTGTCTCAAACCATGTGCTTATAATTGTTTGATTTCGATTCTTATAGGATATTCGCTTGATGAAAGCGTCCAAACCACAATTGAATCTAGAATTTGTGCTAACTGTAGAAAGTAACTATTATTTATTAACGAATAAATGTACCCTTCTTCATTAGGGGCATTACTCTTATTACTTATATGAAGTTCCTAGATATTTTTGGTTGACTATCTTGTGTTAAATTCTCATTTATTATTATATACCTATAGCAGATCTTCTTTATTGTTCATAATGACATTAGCATGTGTAGAGCCAACATTACCTTGTATGCCATACGGTACTCCTGAACAACACCACCACAGGAATCATGCCACGCTTATTACAGAAAATGAAGAATATAAATCTACCAACCTCTCCTTTTTCAGCGTCAATACCAAGGCATGTTTGAATTATTGTGATACCATAGAACAAGAAGGAGGATCATTATGTTTAACTGACCTTAGCCAAGAACTTTGCAAAGTAGATAGGATGAATGTGAAGTAAGGTTTCTGGCATCCCCCATTTTATAAGGGTCTCAGTTATTTCTGTGTCAACAATCTGCTATTTTCAAATACAATTTCATCATAAAAATGTATCATCAACAATATGACATTGTTTCAATCTAATCCAGAGAGCTGAGCAGCAAACCTCTTCATAATCATCATCAAGCATAGCATTGATTATACCATCATTGTCCACGTAGTCAAAGAAGCTATCACTCTCCAATCTACTCTCCCCATTAACAGGAAAATCCATTCCAATCAGAACAGTCTACAGAAACCAATAAAGTATTTTTTTGCCAAATCGCGTGGTAATTAAACAAACAGGAACAAAATCATCTGGCAAAAAATACAAACCACAGGATTGCTTGAGCTGTGATCTTTCAAGATGCTTTCATCATCAAAAAGTTCAAAAAACATATCTGACAGACGAGAGAAAATTATTTTTATTATTTGCAAATAGAAAGGCACCTAAACCTGAAGCAACACATAATCTAAATAACGATGCTTCACCTCCATAGTCATCAATAACATAGTGAAATTCAGCCCATGAGACATGCCGATGAGGTTCACAATGTGCCCTTCCTGGAAAAACCAGCAATGCCTTACTATTTGCCTAAAAGGACAATCGTAACAGTGTTACTGGTGGAAGCTACAAACCGCACATAAATTATATTATTGAAAAAATGAAAATTTAATGGATGATATTAAACTAAATTAACAGCAACTAAAATAACAGAAAATAAATATCTGCATTAGATACAGGTAAATAGATGAAACTGTGGAAATAAATTACATAAACTTCGTTGCTTTATGGCATTGTTACTGGTAGAAATGGCAAATTTCAGAATCCTCATCTCATCTTTATAAGCAGTGCTAGCTAGATTGTATGTCAAACTGATATTCCATGACTCAACAATCACTTCTAAACAATGTTTAACTCAGTTTTGGATACTAGCCTACATACAAGACTCCTAGCAAATATGAAAACTCAGATCAAACTGCATCTTCATCTCGTATTAATGCATTAAATATGATATCTGGTCATTTTTAGCTTTGAAGAATTCCACAAAAGAATAAAAAGAGAGGTCGGTTGAAGCTGGGCCAGCAAGAAACTATAAAATTAAACGTACTCACACAAAATCATTCCCAGGTCCCCTTAGGAAGTTAAGGCAAGGGGATAAAATTGTGATGCCTAATGGCCAAAACGAGCAATACCTTGATAGTTGAGATATCGGTAAATTACAGGGAAGCACTGGAAAAGGGAGCATAAAAGCCATAGGAAGCAAGATGAATGATGGACTCCACTACTAAAAGTAGAGACGAGTTATGATGATCTAATTCAAAGCCCAAACACAACATATTATACGATACTTTCTTAGAAGCAAGCTATCTAATATAAACAATTAATAGCTTCACCAATCAATTGGTCGAGTGTTATTGCTTCTTATCTCCAAAGTGGAGGTGAAAGGTTTAAATCTTTCCAAAAATAATGCTAATAATAATTACTTTTATTGATATAAAATATAGAATTAAAGGAATCAAGATAACATGAAATAGAAAATGGATTCCCAGCCAAATAAGATCTATAGCAAGAAATGAGATCATTAAAGCATAATAAGTATTATGCTTTTATTATAAGAAATTTAAAACCAAGTGATACAAGATTTGAAGAAAACAAATCTTTAATCAAATCACTAAGTAAGACAAAAGGAATTAGCTGAGAGGAAAAAGGTACTAAAGAGAAAAGAGATAAACAATTAGATCAAGGATGTGCAATTCCACAACCTTTTCTTCAAACTCCATATTTGGAACAATAAAAAACTTCCCATCCTAAATGGAATTTCATTAATCAACCTTAAATCTTCAATGATAATTGAAATGATTGTGAAAATTTCCAAGTAGTACATCAAAATATGGGCCAACCAAAAAATACAACTTGTCTGCTTATACAATTTGGGAAATGAAAAAAAACACTCAGTATAAGTTAAAACTATTTGGAATATGCCCACATCAAGAGTTCAAGCAGCATTTTTAGTTCCTATCATGCCATCCGCTAGATCCCCATAAATAGTTGGTTATTTGATGATGCATTAATTATCTTGCAGTAGTTTACAGCTCACAAAGAGAAAATTTCTTTGCTTTGAATGTTGGACATTTAAGTTAGTGTTTTCTGTGATAGCTTACCATTACTTACACTATTTTGTAGGCAAAACTAATACATCTAATCATTTAGTCGTATCTTGCTTTGCTAATTTTTATAGGAATACTACAAGAAAAATATTTCTTAAAAAATAGATGAGATAGTGGATTTAAATTTTCCTAACCATATAATTAGCTTCTTTAGTTAATTTGTTTTGTACTAATAAATATCGTTAGCAGATTACACTCTGGTTGGGTTATTGTGACTTAGGGCCTAGAAAGCTTTCCCTATGTTTGAGACTAATAAAAAGAACTGAAATGACAATTTACCTCAACAGTTGTTCTGGCTATTTCAGCATCTGTAAGCAGTACATCTCTGCCTTTCCCATAATATTTTAGTTCTTCAAAGGGATGATAACTTCCATTTCCCGCATAGTTAGAATAATCAGCTGCTGAATCTGAGTAATCTGCAGCAACTTGAATCTTGGATGCAACCAGGTAATGCCCACTAGAATGCCAAAACGATTGAAGAGCTCCACTTGTGGGTCTCCTGCATCTAAAGCTAGAATAGGCACAGATATTGTTTCTAACAAGCGATAGGATGTAATATTAGTAAGGAACAAGCATAGCATAAACATTCCAAAAATACCGAGAAAGTGTTTAAAGCTCACAAACATACTAGAAACAAGAACCATCTATTTCATCTTATCTATCACATATGAATAACAGTTTAGCTTTTTTGAGAGAGTTTGAGAAAACAATCTAGAAATGTCTTAAACCTGTAATACACAGTTCATGGTTAGAATCATCTACTTGACTATCATAACACATTATGAAAACTTTCATTTTCAAGTTGGCATCATCAACTTGGTAAAGTGTTTGATCCCATAAAGTGGCAATACAACTGTTAGATTAAGGTAATATCAATCTAATGGATATCACATTTAAGCCACTCAAAGGCTTCAACATTCATTATCCAATCTTAACAAGCTCCTAACAAATCCCTGACTAATTTTAGTCTTCTTTGTCTCAACAAGATTGCCCCATAATCTCTACTACTTCTATTATTATAATTTAAATTCAATCATAACTGTTAAACTTATCCCAACTATTTGTATATCCAATTTTCTTCTTTCTTATTGCTAAGCTTATTATATAAATAATAAAAAATTATGGCTTTTGTTTTTCACTCTATACTGGCAAATTTCTTATAGCATCACACAAAAAATATTGTATGCAATAATATAATAAGTTAATCACAAGAATCTTTTTTCAACTTATGCCAACCTAAGTGACAAAAGAGAAAAAGTTTAGTGACAAAAGTTCAGAAATTAGTTTCTTAGTATACCAATAAAACTTGGACAGAACATCATCATCATTATCAGCTTTATCCCAACTACTTAGGGTTAATTTTTTTTTTTAAAGGTTAATTTTGTGCTCTTATCTTTCATTCATTCCTACTAAGTGTTGCAAAAGATATTAAACCTATCCTTGCAAATCATTTTGAATAAATTCTATCCATGTTAGCTTAGGTCTTCCCCTTCCTAATTCTTCAACACAATTTTTATCTACCTAATACTGCATTTTTACCCTTCTTTATACATGTCGAAACCACTATAAGTCTATTTCAATATCCTTATATTCGATAGATGCTACTCCAAATATAATCATTCATCAGCTTATCCATTCAAATATTTCATGCATTTATCTTAGTAGTCGCAATTATTTTCGTGAAAAACTTGCTATTAATGGCATCATTAATCCTGAAGTCAAAAGGCACACAAATATAACAGATCTAATTTCATTTTTATTTTCTAATTATCTTTAAGTCACCATGATTTTCTCATATCACACATAGTCTGGCTCTTGAGTTATTTCTCAATTTTAGCCACTCAACCGTAACTTTAAAGTTATATGCCCATCTATAGCATCATTTTTTTTATGTAATAGTTTCAGGATACTTAAAACATATCACACCTATATTCTCATTTCTAGCAACATAGATATCTAAAACTAACCTCATCATTCAAATCTATAAATCAAAGTGCTTTTCTATTAGCTCCAAGTAACTAATAACAACTTTGATATTTAAATGTACATCCTGAGACAATTTTGCAAACGGCATCTGCCTTTGACCATTCTTCATGGACAAATATTAAACAAGGAATAATCCAAATGTACCACATACCTTAAGCCAGAATTGTCAGATGATCTTCTTCCATCAAAGGATGTAATCCACGTCAGCACAGTGCTAGCCAACATTGAACAACAAGGCCCTTTTCTGTCGGCGAGGTATAATTGGGAACATGCTGAAGAAATGATGCAGCTAAAGATGTATCAAGCATGTCAATTCAACCCTACCCCAGTATCTATCAGGCAGGGGATAAATATAGAAAAACATTTGCAAGGATTTTCAATATTTTCTAACAAACATAAGATGAAAGCAAACATACTACAACACAAACTAGATAATTATAAATTGAAATAGCAATTTGTGATATCTAGCGCAAGCATTTAGCTGAATGACGGCTTTTCCTTCCCTTCCGGGAAAAATAAAAAGAAAAATGGGAACGTTTTCCTCATAGATAAAATGCCTAATCAAATCAAATAATTCATCTGCATCCATGGCTCTTATTAGCTGTCTCGACCTATCTATAATGGATAGATCATAGAGGTTGTCTGGGACAGAATCACAAAGCAGTTGGAAGAATAAATCAACAGAATAGTACATCGGCTTCACCGAGTTCATCCCGAAATACCTCAAATTGAATTCATATGATATTTTTTCGTCTAAAAGGTCGGATTTCAACCAGCGGGAGACGCGCTCGTTGCACGATTGTCACAAAAACGGATGAGATCGGTATATAATTGTCACGAACCTAAGGAATCAGCCAACCCAATCATGAGAGCGAGAGAAAGAGAGAGTGAGTCCGATGTATTTACCAAAGAACGATGGCAATTGACATGCGAGGGCGGGGAGATCAGCAAGTCGGCTGCTGTGACACTGGTGCTGTGATCGCACTAAGACGTGGTCCGACTCTCTCTCTCTCTCTCTCCCGCGTTTAGGGTTGATTAGTTTCAAGTATAAAAAGAAGTGTATGGTGTTATATTTTTATTTCATCTGGAGATTGGTTGGATTGCAATAAAAATCGACATAAAATATTTTAAATTAATGAATTTTAAAAATATTTGCATTTGATTTAAAGTAAAAATATATATAAAATAAAATTTTGAGATATTTAAAAGTCACTCATTAGTTCTTTTTTTTTAATATTTTAAAATTTATTGAATTTAATCGATTTTAAAATTCCCTATAAGCTTCTATCACACTTTTTTTATCTTATTTCAATATCAATTTAGCCGAGTCAAATAAAATCGAAACACAAACTTTCTAATCATTTTGATTTCTACACTTTAATTTAAATATTTTGCCATCCCATCAAAAATACATTAATATTTAAATTAGGAGACTACAAAAATACTTATTAAATAAAAGGCTATTATGCACCATCTATTGATTAAAAAGTGAGGGTGTGGTTGCTAACCTCTAAAACTTCCAATTATAAATTATCACCTAGATTCTATTTATTTATTGTTTTTATATTTTGGTTTTTGGAATGTCTGCTTGCTTTTCATCTAAAGATCTTAATGGATATTCTTGTTTTATACCATATCATTTGTATGTATTTCATGCCACGATAACTAATTCGTAAGGAGGCTACCAAGACAAATTATTCCAAGTAAATAAGCGGAAACTTAACACCTCTCTCTCTCTCTCTCTCTCTCTCTCTCTCTCTCTCTCTCTCTCTCTCTCTCTCTCTCTCTCTCTCTCCTTATATCTTTATATTTAAAATAAAATAGTTTGCTTAGCACTTGCTCTATGGTTGCCTCCCAAGCCACTTCAATGTTCTCCTTTTCCATCTTAGCCTTTATTTTCACCCTCCTTGCCACCGTTGTCTTCACCATAGTCATGGCTTCCACCAAAATCACAAATGTCATTGGTTTAATAGATAAAATTGGGTTCAATCTACTCCCTCTAATTCAAGTCTATCGCCATGGTAGGTTCTAACATTTATGTGGCAATGACATTCTCCTCGTTTCATTTGACTCAATTTTTTTCATACAAGAGCAAATCCAATTAATAAGGAAAGAATATATCTCAAGTTTAGTCATAATATGTAGGATCTTTTATGTCCACAAACAAATGAGTTCGACAACCAAAAAATCATTTCAATTACTAACACAGCACCAAGTCTAGAGGGTTGGGATGTGGTAGAGTTTTAGTGGAAATAACATAAAGATTTATTGTGAAGTAGAGTAGATTGTTATATTGTGTTTTAAACCGTCAGAGGCATTGATAAATCGCGAACACAAAAAGACTTACGAAAACTCTTTGAATTTCATAATCTTCATATCATTGCTATTTTAGGGCCTACGATTAACTTTCATACAATCAATATATATAAAAAATGCGTAGGCCCTTGGGGTGCATTGGTAATTCATCCAATAAGTTTTGACTTTTCTAAAAGGTATTGATTTAGTGTGCTCCCATTTCTGACACTCCTCAAATTTTATAAACCAACATGTGTTTGTACACTTATTAACGCTTCCATTATGTACACTAATGATTTAAAGATAGTATAGTTAGTATTTGAATTAATTTTTATATTGTTTCTAAAATGATGAATCTTATGTTGATGGTGGGAAATATATTAAAATTATGCTTAAATCAAATGAAAGAAAATGGTTTTTACCAACCAACTAAAGATCCAAGGAAGAATTTTCCAATGAGACAATGCATTATGACCTTATGGAGGCCAATTTTACATTTTTACTAGATAACCATTTACCTAGTCTAATGATAATAAATGGGCTAGTCTTCACATAATATTTATTTATTTTGAGCGGATTTTTTTTAATTCTCTTTAGATTTGTCTTCTTAATAGAATAATTTGATATTACTTCCTCCTTTTACTTTGTATTAAAACACATTATTATAGGGTCCTAAGCCTCTTAGATTCCTTTACATAGATTCACCATGATGAAATTTGCTCTTTTTTTTTAAAGAAATAGAGCGACCCAATGGAGGATTTTGATCTTATTTTTCTGTGATTAAAGCAAAATAGGCTTAATAAGCCTGTGAAATTATATAATAAGAATATTTTCTGCAATATCATTAACTCCATAAAAATTGTTAAAGAAGCATTAAATTTATAGAAAATAACTTCAATAAATGTATAACTAACTAGAATCATCTTTATCATCATCAAAATGAATCCAAGAGGCAATAACTAGTATTAAGTGGCTCTTGATGAGACATTATTAAGAACAATGGCCAATGTTGCAATCAAAATTTTTTATAAGCATCCATTTTAAAATATTTGATATTGATTCCTAAGAAAACTAATTACATTTGATGGAAAGAATTCAAATCCATTAATAGTTCAATGTATTCAATGAAATCCTTTCCAATCTTTACTCTACTATACTTGTTGCGTCCTGGAATATTCGCAGCGATAGAGAAACATAAAGTTTAGCGTCTTAGCATTGTACGAAGATCCAGCACATATACACATAAAAGAGAGGGGTATTTTGTTCATAAGAGACACCCGAGTTTTTACATGAAAACCCCTAAAAAAAGGAGAAAAACCTAGGGGCATTACCCAGTTTAAATGAATCCACTAGAATTTGCAGTTGATTACAAATGAGGTCCTTCCTTGGGGGGAAGGCCTTGGATCGATGTAGAATGCATTATATGGTGGGAGTTGGAAGAATCAGTGCTGACATATTCGTTTGGTTAGCAGGACCATAGTTGGTGAATAATATAACCTGGAAGGATTGTAGTCAGCGGGCGATGGAGGTCAGAAAGATCGTAGTCTGGCAACCGTGGTCAGAAGGAACGTAGTCGTCGGGCGAAGGAGGTAAAAAAGACCATAGTCGGGCGATGGTGGCTGGACCATAGTCATCGCGCAATGGTGGTCGAAAGGATCGTAGTCGACGGGTGACGGAGGTCGGAAATACTATAGTCAGCGGGTGATGAAGGTCGTAGAGACTGTAGTTAATAGGCGATGGAGGTTGGAAATACCGTAGTTGGCGGGTAATGTAGGTTAGAAAGATCATAGTTGGCAATGGTGATTGAAAGGACTATAATTTGAGGGCGACGTAGGTCAAAAAGACCATAGTTGGGCGGTAGTGATCTAAAGGACCGTAGTCGGAGGATGACAATGGTTAAAAAGATCGTTGTCTAGCGATGGAGGTTGTAAGGACCGTAGTCAGAGATGTTGGTCGGAGAGACCATAGTTGGCGACGATCGATGGCTGGGTGGGAGTCCGACAAAGTTTGGCGATAATTGGCGGTCGAGCGGAAGTTTGATGAAAGCCGGTGGTTGGGAGGAAGTTCAATGAAAGTCCGGTGATAGTTGGTGGTCGGGTGTAAGTCCGGTGACAATTAGTGGCAGGGCAGAAGTCCAGCGATAGTCGGTGGTTAGGAAGAAGTCCGGCAACGGTCGGTGGCTGGGCGATGGTTGAGGAGGAGCTTGGTGACAAGAGAGATCTTAGATCTCTCTTCCTCTCCTCTCCTCTTCCCCTCCTTCCTCTTTCTCCCTCCCTCAATGAAAAATGAGAGGCATATTTATAGTTTTCTAAGAGTGGCATGGCTAATAAATAGGGAGAAGATTAAAGGCACATTGTGAGCGGTTCGAATGAGCAGTCGATATTAATTCCCTTAATCATACATCATTTATCGAGCATTTGAGTGCCTTAGTGATGTCAAAATTTGGCAATATTGGGCTAGTTGGATTGGTCTCATTGAGCCGCTCGATTCAACTATAAGCATGCCATATTTGGAATTTATCTAATAGTTCAATTTATGCTTTAAAACTTCCAAACATGCTTTAGGTCCTCGATTTGGTCCCATTTGGACTCGGATTGGATCGAATTTGGTGCTATTAGGTTTGTCTCTTCGAGCCGTTCAGTTTGACTATAAGTTTACTGAAATTAAAGTTCATATGGTCCCAAATTTAATTTTAGAAGTTTCCAACGCAAAATTGTCTCGAGATTTGTGCTCGATCAAGAAATTTTTTTGAAGATATATCAGTTTCCCCCCTATTTTAAGACGTCTAAACTTTTAGAATTCGAAAATATATATCAGAGCTCTTTGAATCGTTCTAATGCTAAATTATAATTTTTGAATAATTATGAGGCGCGACCACTCCATGGACATCAACTTAAACCTCCATCGAGGCCGTGAACCAAGTAAAATACCCTTAATTATAATTTTAGACTATTTTAAAGTCGGCTTGTTGTTCGGGGTAAAAATTGTCAAAAAATTGCGTTCCAAAATATTTGTATTACTTGAAATTGACTGTGAAAGTTCCATTGAGTTCCGAAAAGTATCAAAATTGAGTCTGAAACATCAAAAAATATTCTCGGTGACCCAAAAAAAGTCCAAATTAGATTGTCCGGGCAAAAAATTAGGCCCGAACGCTCATTGGCAGCCGAATCGACCGGCAAGCCAGCTATCACCGGAGGCAGCTTGTGCTGTCGCGCGATTGAAGCAGCACGTCCCACAATTTTTTGCATCCGGTTATAACTGGCTGCAGTTACATATATATATATATATATATTCTTATTCTTGGAATAATCTTTAAATATTCTTATTATTGTAGAATATTCCTCCTCCTCTCTTCACCTATAAATACCCCCCTTAGGAGTAAGGGAAAATTGCACCTTCTTCTTCTCCTCTCCTAATCCAGTCTTTCTTATAGTAGAAGACTTCCCCTATTCTTGCATAAGTGGTATCCCCTATCAAGTTCTAGGGCCCCTCTTTGTATAGAAGTAGAGCTTTCTTACATTCTTCTCCTTCTTTCTTCTTGCAGCCTTCTTATAGTAGAGGCCTTTCACTGTCTTGAGCAGGTTGCATCCTAAGTCAAGTCTAGTGCCCCTCTTTGTGTAGAAGCAAATTATTTATATCTCTCTTCTTTTTTTTTTTCTGGATTTCTTCTGACATTAGAGATATTCCACTACTTGAGATAGGTGGTTTCCCCTATCAAGGTTTAGTGCCACTCTTTTGTGCAGAAGAAGTAGACCATGCCTTGCTTCTTCTTCTCTTATGAATTTCTTCTTACATTGGAGGCAATCCACTATTTTTGGATAGGTGGCATCCCCTATAAAGTTTCAATGCCTCTCTTTGTGTAGAAGGAACTTTCTCCTCCTTCTATCTGTTTTTCTTCTGAATTTCTTTTATCATTTTAGGTATTCCACTGTATAAGATAGATCACATACCCTATCAAGCTTTAGTATCCCTCATTGTATATAAGGAGTCTCAATGAGAGTTTACTCTCTCAATAGACTACCCTTGACAGAAGAAAATCAACTATCTCTTGCATGTAAGGGTAATTTGAAAAGATCTGGCAATAATACCACCCAGGAGAATAGTGAACATTATTAGTAGATGAGCAAAATTTTGACAATGTTTGAGCGAAAGTCTAACAGCGATTGGCGGCTGGGTGAAAGTTTGGTGGCGATCGACGTCCAGGTGGAAGTTTGGCAGTGATCGACTATTAGGTGGAACTCCGGTGTTAGTCAACTGGCGGGGTGGGGGGGTAAGTTGAAGGAGATAATTGGAGGGTATGCTACTAATAGCTGCCGAGTGAGAGGCTGATGATGGCTGATAAGAGATGAAGGACTGATGACGGACATCGGGCGAAGGGCCGATGGTGGCGATGGTTGAGTTGTATTCTAGGAGAGTAGTAAATAACCATGCTAATTGGCAAAGAATAATGAATGACCTGATGAAGGTGGTTAGGTGGTGTGCCAATGGAAGCAATTTAACACATATAAAAAGTGTCAAATAGTCGAAAGCTTGTCAGGGCTCCGATCTTTCCTTGATGAAAGAGATGCTTCATTTTGTTAGAGATAGTATACTGATGGAGGCAGAAGGCAGATATCCTAATTGATGGGATCAAATATTCTGTTGATAGCAATAATCTAACAGCACACTCAAGTTGCCAATTAAGTGGAGGTCGGTGGTTTAAAAAGAGTTTTTTAATATCTTGATTTATTATAATGTACAAGATGATGTTGATGTAATTTTAATTTTAGCTTATGGTGAAAATTAATGTATACTCGAACCTAATATAAAATTCTATTATGTAAATCCAATAACATTGTATATGAATTTGAAATATTTGTATGAGCTCGAAGCTTATTTTTTATGTGAAATGAACTTGTCCCCCAGCAAAAATTAAGTCGTTTATACATCTTTGAGATATACTTTGATTGATTGCCCCCCGGTTAGAGCAATTAGATTAGAGGAATTTATCCTTTTTGTAACTTTTATTCTTCAGATATTTTTAAATAATCAAAGAAGTGTATATCTTCTCAGACTTTAAGCCTACCAAGGTTTTTATATACATATGCCTTTTAAGGTTTTTTAGCCTGCTAAGGCCTTTGTATACCTGTGCCTTTTGAGGCTTTTTAACCTGCTAAGATATTTGTATAACTTTACCTTTTGAGTCTTTTTAGCCTGCTAAGGTTTTGTATATGTGCCTTTTGAGGCTTTTTAGCCTTCTAAGATCTTTGAATAAGTGATGATCATATCAATCACTTTCTCTCATGGAGTATTTCTAGTAAAGATCTCTTCTATTAATAGCTTTTCTTTGAGGCTACCTTATAGGTGAGCCTTCTTAGAGCTATTTGTTAAAGTATTGCTTTGTATTGAAAATAAAGAGAAAATCCATAATGGATGTTTGACTTATGAGAGTTTATTTGTCAGAGCATTGCTCGATGACATTAACCTATATAGAAGAGGCCGAGAAAATCCACCAAAGATATATGACCTATTCGAGATTATTTATCAAAGTATTGATCAATGACGTTAACCTGTGTGAAAGAGGCCAAGAGAATCCACAAAAGATGTATGACCTATTATAGGTTATTTGTAAGTGCATTGATCGATGACATTAACCTGTGTGGAAGAGGCAGAGAGAATCAACCAAGGATGTATGACCTATCCAAGGTTGTGTGTCAGAGCATTGCTCGATGATGTTAACCTATGTGGAAAAGGTCAGATAGAATCCCTCTGGAATTGATCATTTAGTGATTGAGACATAATAAAGATTGTGTATTTCTCAAATTAAAGATTTTAAGATTTGATTGACATCCTCCTAGGATGTATGATCTATCCGATGTTGCTAGCCAAAACATTACTTGATGACATTCCCAAATCAAAGATGAAGAATAGTCTATCTTAAACCGTTACTGCCTTTTTGAGACATTCACTTAGTTATATGCTCTTTGTTGTTCATGAGACACATCTTAATCGAATAGTGTTGAAAATGGAGAAATTATTATGTACAATCACCGGACGGTCCAGAGGCCTATTAGGATGCATCACATTATCCGATGCACACACAGTGACGATATTTATTATATTAATGATGTGGCGCATCCTGATTGATCTCCTGACGGCGTCCGGCGATCGCGCGCAATAATTTCGTTGAAAAATGACACATTATGCGAGTTTTATGAGGGGACTGGTCTAGTGCCCCCTCCCAACTAACAACGATGGCAATGACACTAGAAAGTCCCTCATGCACATGATTTCTCTAGTAATCAATGAGAATGAGGAGGGGCCATCAAACCTAGAAGATTTCAACAATAGACCAACATAAAGAGGTTAGTTGATTAATTTAAAGATGATATAGTGAATAAAGAATTGACCAATTATTTTATCCTTCAATATTGATTCATATGATAGCATCAATTCATATAATTATATTCGTTAAAAAGATCATATGAAAAATCTTAACAAAAAAATAAAAATAAAAAATAATCATTCACTAATTAACTATACCATAACGCCTGATCTTAAATTTATTAGACATGAAATTTTCACATTGAAAATTTTCTTATTAAAATTAAGTCTTGTACATCAACATCTAGGCTCATTACCATTTATTATAGCCTCAATTCTCAATGATCAATTATTCACATATTTTTGCCCTCCTAATATAACTTTCAAAAGATAGCTCTTACATAAGCACACTCAACTATACCATTTCCAACGAAATTTTACTTCTATACCAAAAAGCATCTCATCAATAGTTGAATAAGGGCATTTGGGGCAGGGGTGGTTTTACCCTCCATAAACTATATAATTTAAAATTTTATTATTAAAAGATTTTGTCATTATGTATACTATAAAAATTTTATCCCCTAAATAAATCATTTTGTGATCTATCACTTCAAATCATAATTATAGCACTCTATTCACTTTCTCTTTACTATACAAATTAAGAAGATGTATATGTAACTAATAAGTTTTTTTATAAATTAAAAATAATAGATGAAGTTTGATTGAAGACTCCACACTATTAAATATGTTAGTTTGATTGGAAACTCCACTGTTGAGTTCTTTGTATTTAGGGTTTAGCTCTTCTAAAATGGTGAATAGTTAGTAGTTAAATCGAGATGGTAAATTATTGAGTGATATCTTCACCAATTTTATTTTTTTGATAGAAAAATAAGATCAGGAGCATGCGGATGAGCCTACGCTCAAAAATCCTGTCAAGACAATCTTATTTGGGAAAAGTTTAATTAATAATTGTATTAAGCGCCTAAGTAAGATTTTTTAAAATTTTAAAAGTACGCAAAGTCGCCCTTTTAAACTGCGACTTACCCCTAACTGTATTAGTCAAATGTAAATGTGGCTCGCTGACATGGCATACGTAAGTCGTTAGTTAAATGGACGACTTTGCCTTGCTAAAACAAAAATTTTCCCTTTCTTCCTCACGTTTTCTTCCTATTCTGTCGAGTCGTTTTCTCTTCCCTTTCGCGAGCGTTGCCGATCTGCCATTCCGAGCAGGTTCAAGTGTTGAGGTAAGGATTTTTCTAAATTTCTTTGCTAAATTAAGTTAGATTGTTGATGTTAAGTGGTTATTTTGCTTAGAAATGTCTAAGCATAGGAGAGAAGTAGTAATTTAAACATTTTGGGTTTGTATGTTAATATTTTCTGTGTGGTTTTTGTGATGTAGTTAGGAAAGATGGTGCACAAGTTAAATTTGGTGAGGAATGTGTGTTTTTATTAGGTTATATTGCCTTGGATAGGATGTTGGAAGTAAAGCCTATTTTTTTTAATATTGGAGAAATGCGTGATTTTCTATTGGAAGGAAAACCTTAAAATTTTTTTTTTTCTATTGGATGTTGGCGAAATGCATGTTTTATTTGGTTATATTACCATGAATATATAAGTATTTTTGCTTCCACTAAATTTGGTTTGAAGTAATTATTTGATAATGTTATACGAATTTATGAGTTTGTAATTTATTGGTAATGATATAGTTATTTTTGGGTTTGAAGTAGGGGTGCAAACGAGTCCAGTCGAGCTCAAGCCAGGGGTTATTCGAGTCGAGCTCGAATGCTAGATACCGAGCTCGAGTCAAGCTCAAAATTCAAGCTCTAGCTCGAGCTCGACTCGTCTCATATCGAGCGGCTCGTCGAGCTCAACTCGAGCTCAAAATTGAGCAACTCGTGTCATGTTCCACCGTGATCGTGTATGCTGTAGTCCTGAGGTCCCTCTGTGGTTGCGTTCGTTCCAAGCTCCACCATTGTCATCATCCTATGCTTGTTCATCGTCATCCCGATCATCGCTGTCGAGATTCATCCGAGCATGTCATCGTCGCATTCGTTCCGAGCTTCACCGTCAAGATCCGAGCTCCGCCATTGTCGTTATCCAGAGCTCGTTCGTCGTCATTTAGAGCTCGGCTGTCGAGATCCGTCCACCCAAGTTTGTCATCGCGTCTAGTGTCCATTGTCGAGCTCCGTCGTCGTCGTCCCAAACGTGAAACCCTTTAAAATTTCAAGATTTTTTTTGTTGACCTAGAGAAGTCCAAATCACAAACTGTCTTCTCCAGAACATTTATAATGTCGTGTTTTAGCTTTCCTAAATTTTTATAATTTTTGGGCACTGTCGAAATTTCTTAAGAAATCGACACCTATCGATACAAGTGGGGGTTTTGAGACTGTTAGGTGTCCGTTTTGCAAACTGATTTCACCCAAATGTTCTAAATAAAATTAGCTAATTTATGAGTATTTTTCTATAATTTTTGCAATCTATAAAAGAACATCTACAAATTTTCTATTGAAAAATAATTAAATAATATATTATATTATTTAATAATTAAAATAAAAAAAATCTCATTCCACTAATCTATTATTATAAAAAAAAACTTGCCATATTCGGATTTGCCAAACAGAGAAATTCTTAGGGCTTTTAGGGGAGAAAGGGAGGAGAGAGGAGGAAAATTGAGTTTCGGGTGACTTTGGGTTGTTTTCGTCTGTCGACGCAGTTGGGAAAGTTGTTTGTCTCGAGGTAAGGCACATAATGCTCATCTCAATTTTAAAGAATGTGTAAGTTTTAGCAAATATTTCGACTAAAATTTTGCATCCGTTAGCAAAAAATGGGGATAACTTTGCACTGGTAAAACTTTCACCACGTAACTTTTTGTATGTTGTAGATATTACAATTATGCACATTTTGAATATTTTCTGAAAATTTTTCACCGGGGTTTTTGAAATTTGTTGGGTTTTTAGTGAATAGAAAATTTTCGGGATGTTGAAAAATAGTGATGTAGTACAATAAATGTCTTAAAACATCATTTTATACAATCTCTCGTAAGTTGGTAATTTTATGAAAATGTGCATTTTTGCCTAGTTGGATTTTTTGTTGTCTACCGTTATACAACACTGTAAAATTTTGATACATTTTCAACTACTCTTTAATTGTTATAATGTGATTATATATGTGCATATGTGAGTAAATGATATCTGTTGGGAGCCATAAGGGGCCAGAATCCTTTGAGATTCTGTCTGTGTCAGGAAATTTTTAGGAGGTATAAGGGGCCAGAATCCTTTGAGATTTTGTCTGAGATAGGAATATCTGATATATTCTGGTGCTATAAGCACAAATAAAAAGGGGAGTCATAAGGGGTCAAAATCCTTTGAGATTCTATCTAGGTCCGGAAAATGTGATCTGAACTACTCTGTGATATGAATTTTAATTTATTCATTTATTCTATACTGTTATTTGAATCATAGAATGATTGCTATGCATTTATTATATTTCCCAGTTTTGTGACTCCCAGTTCAGTGATTTATTTAAATTGTAATTAACTACTTTTAAAATTTGATAAAAAATATTTAAAAATTTAGATTGGTTTGTGTGGCTTACTGAGTTATTATAGCTCACAGTGGTTTTACTTCTAGTTTTCAAGATCTAGGAAGGGAAAAGAGGTTGTGGACTAGTAGTTCAGGATCAGATCTGAGGTCATAGGTATTTTGCACTTTTGATTTTTGTACAGTCATGGCTAGTTAAATTTTCAGTTATGTAGCTCTTGCCTGTAGCCATGTACTATAGTGTAGATATTTATTTTTATAAATGAAAGAAACTTTTGTGGACCTCCGAAAGGACACAGAAACCATCGCCCCGGGAGGGGAGACAATATCTGGCCAATGGAAGGGCAGATTCGATCATGCATACGATTAACCATTGAGGATAGTGGCTCTCACCAGCACACCCCGATGGATAACAATATGTACGATCTAATCACAACGGGTTTCCCCCACCCGATACATTAGCTCGAATGGGGTTTATTTGAGAGTGGGATTCGGTTTCCCACGGGCGCAAGCCCCCGTGGTTAATTACATCCCAAGCCGGAGTCTAAGAGTACTCTCGATTAAGGATTCTATATTATACTTTCTGAATTGGGATTGGCACATAGAGGGAAGACTAGGAAGTCCTACTCGAAGGGAAAGAGAGGTTCAACTAGGCTTAGTCAACATGCACGGCTCACATCAGCATCCGGAGGGACTAAGGTAGTGAGAAGAAACTGGAGAAAAATAAATAAATCATGCACTCGAAGCATGCATGAGGGAAGGATGGAGGTGGCGTCATCCGTGTGACGCGGATATGTAGGGTTTAGGGTCTCTGGAAGACAGAAGACCTACCTACTGATGAGGCGTACTACGAAACAATAGTAGCCTTGAATCCTAAATCTAATGGGTTTAGTGTTCTACGCAACACTAATACCCGTGTCCTAACTAATACAATGCAAAACCTGGACTTATCCCGGCCTGGAAGGGGGAGCCAGCTAACCACCTAATCGCTTTAAAACCATGCTGTCCAGTCATTTATGAAAGATGGGTAGGTAGGTTATAGTTCTCGGAAATAGGGCCGACATCTAGAGGATTTCCTAATTAACCCCGGACTGATGTCGGGTGAATGCTCCTATGACTAATGCAATCAAAATTTTAATTTAGTTGATTTCTAATGCAATGCATGCTAGTTGAAGCTTCCAAATTAGGTATGCATAGAACTTTAAAAAAAGCTTATAAAGATAATTTTTAGAATTAGACTGGGCTTCCCCAGGTCCGGCACCTCATCTTCATAGGTCAGATTATCCGGACTCTACCCGCAGGCGGGGAAGTGTCTTATAGAAGGAAAGAGAAATGCATTAATATGCATGCGACCCCGGACGATTCCGGCAATTCCCTAGGTCGTTAAGTTTCTAAATTGCTTAAAACTTAGAATTTTAAATATTAGTTACGAGTAGAAAATATTTTATTCCTTAGAGAGCTTAACGAAATCCAGGCTAAAACAAAAGTGGCATGCAAATCGCCAATAAACTATGAAAAGCATACAACCTATGCGCAATCATCATTAAATCAAACATAATACATGATTAAACAAATCAATTAAATGTCCATAGGCCAACTGCCCTTAATTACAACCCAGGATTTGCAGAAAATTAAAGTGGCCGGGCACCACTGCCAACAACCCGGATTTCTAATCCTAAGACTGACGCGAGCTATTTTGAGTGGGATACTGCAGATCTTCATCTTCTTGATCTTCTCTTCCTTGGACTCCTCGGATCTTAGCTTTGTTGGACTCCTTGGATCTCAGCCTCCTTGGGCTCCTTAGATCTTAGCTTTGTTGGACTCCTCGGGTAGTAGAATGATCCAAATTTGGATTCCCAAATAGAAAAGGACTATCCTCATATTGAGTGTCCTTTTCTCTTTGGGCATCCAACCCTTGGATCCTAGTATCCCCACTCAAAATAGACTTTCACAACTCAATACCAAGTTACAAACCATTTATATTAAATGAAAGCAGTAAATCTAAACTCTCCTGCAAGGTTATCCTAATAAAAACCATCCCAAGCAGTTTATATTATCCCAAGCAATTTATATAGAAATAAAAATACTCATCACAGCCACACTTGGTCATGCTCTTAATTATTTGAGGGCTAAGCAAGCTCTGGAGCACCTGTAGCAATTTATAATGATGATTTTAATTAGCCCTCATTTATTTAGGGGGGCTGAGCAATTTCTGGAGCATCTGCATGAAACAATGTTAGTATTTAAATCATAAATTTTGCCCCCCCTCCTTTATTTTAGCATGGCATGAGCATGGCCACCTGCAGAAAGTATCATTAGTATCAAGATCGATCCTAACCTATGGGTAGTCTATCGTGCAATCACATCAATTCCCAGAGTACAGTAAAAGTAAACAACCACACAAGCATCATCTCGATCACAACATGCAGTGAAATCTCAGAAATCTCGGCACACAACAGAAAAATAAACACCGGCCTAGCCTAGGTCTAGAAGTGGTGCCCTAACAAACCATCTAGATGTGTGTGAAAAGCTGTGTAGCTGAGGTAGATCCTAAGCTGGGTAGTTAGTTACAATTGCCTACTGTCCAGGTTCATTGTAGGTCTGAAAAAGGATTTTGTTTAAAGTTCAAATATTAGTGGGTTAAGATCCATTTTAATTAATTTAATGTGTGGATCTGTTTTAATGCTTAGGGTGATGATATTTGAAGTTTAAATTGTATTAGTGAGTTTTAGGGGGGTTCGAAGTCCACCTATACACTAAGCAAAAAGGGGGTCCAAATTTTACTTTTTGATTAAAGGGTATTTATGACCAGCTAATATTTTTATAAAATACTAGGCCTTAACTTGATCAGTTAGACAGTTAGCATGCCCAATTTGGATTTTTCTATCTAAAGTTATGAATTTCTGAAGTTTTGGTCTCATTTTGAACTAAGTTTGATCAGATTATTGACTTTTTGATTTAAGTTGATTTATGAAATCTTAATATTTTTTAATAAATACTAGACCCTAATGTGAGTTGAATGCCTTTGAGTTTGCTGGATTTGGAGTTTCCTACGCAAAGGTATGAATTTTAGAAGTTTTGGGTCCTAGACTATAGACTACGGTTGACCGACGAGTTGACTTTGTATTTTAGGTTGATTTCTGGACACCTAATATTTTTAACAAATACTAGACCTTAATTAGAGTTAGGTGCCTTTTAGTTTGCCCATTTTGGGGTTTTCTGTAATTAGTTATGATTTTTAGAAGTTGGGGCAATTAAATAAATTATTGGAATTGCCTAATTAGGGGGCACTTTGGGGGTTTTAGCCCAAATCAGCTCCAAACTGATTGGAATCACCCCCAAAGGTCAGAAATGACCTAAGAAGGTGTTCCCATGTGTTTGGGGAAAATTTGGGATTTTTAATAATTTTTAATTATTTAATTAAGGCAAAAATGTGATTTTTAATTAAGGCTAAATTAAAGTCCAGATTAAGGTCTAACTAAGGAGCCCTAATTATCTAAGGTTGGGGACTGAATTCTGGAGAGTTTGAGGTATTATGGGTATTTTTCTGATTTAAAATGAATTTTTTAGATTTTTCTGAAGTTTCTAAGGCTTAATTAACGGGTAAATTAGGGTTTGCTAATTAAGTGTTTTAAAGAGTCCAGAAAAATTCCTAGAAAATTCTAGAGGGTTCCAGATGTCACTATGTTTAAGTGTTTCAGATTTCAAGTCATTTGGGGCTCTACCCTAATTCCTGGAATTTTTCTAAGTTCACTAGACGATCCTTAATTGTTGTCCTTAAGGTGTCACTACGTTATATAGGAATGAAATGAAGTAACTAACCCTTAGGCACAACATAGAGGGTAAATGCAGCAAGTATAAACACACCAAACCATGTCCTTAGATCTAGGAGAGCCTAGGCTAAGTGCTTGTGCAACCTACACATGCAAGGACTACGAAAATACTAAGTAAAGAAGCCTAATGAAGTGATTAGTGAATGATTGGGACACAATCATTCACTAATCCTTCTCCCACATGAGTTGCTCTTCACATACAGGTCCTAGGTTTAAATTTTCACAAAAGGTGGACCTCCCAAAATTAAATGATTTAAATAATATTTAACTTTAAAATAAGTTTCAAAAATACATAAATATTATAAATATATGATAATATAGGTTTAGAAATAAGGTAACTGAAATTAGTTCAATTCATAGGCATGGGAGGCCTACCAGCCACCAAGGGGGGTTTTAAAATAATTTTTTTTTAAAATAATTAATTATATTAATTAGATAATATTTAAATAGATAAACAACACAGTAATATAGAAAATATCTAGAAAGGACAGAATCAAATACATAAAATAATTTTAAATTAAAATTCATATTTTTCTGAAAAGAATGAGGTATTGTGCGTCAAAATCCGATTTAAAATGAGAAAGTTATGAATTTCTGAAGTTAAATAGGTTTAAAAGTAATTTTTAAATAATTTTAAAATAATTAATATTTAAAAATAATTAGTAAATTTAAAATAGAATCTCTGGATTTTAAAATAATCATTAAATAATAATAATGAAAAGTTTTAAAATATTAATAATAATATAATAATAGTTAAGATAATTTTTAAAATATTAATAATATAATAATATTAATAAAATAATAATATTATTACTAATATAATAATAATATTAAAATACTAATACTATTAGCATAATAATAACATTAAGATGATAATGATGTTATTAATATAATAATAGCATTAAGATATTAATAATATTGTTAATATAATAATAATACTAAGATAATGGTAACATTATTGATATAATAATAAAATTAATAATAGCATTATTAATATAATAATATTAAAATAATAAAAATATTATTAATATAATAATGGTATTAAAATAATAATAATATTATTATAATAATAATATTAGAGAAATAATATTATTATTGATATAATAATAATTATTAAAATAAGAATATCATTATTAATATAATAATATTAGAATAATAAAAATATTATTAATATAATATTGATATTAAAGTAATAATATTATTATGATAATAATAATATCAGAAAAATAATATTATTATTAATATAATAATAATTATTAAAATAAGGATATCATTATTAATATAATAATATTAAAATAATAAAAATATTATTAATATAATAATGATATTAAAGTAATAATATTATTATGATAATAATAATATCAGAAAAATAATATTTTTATTAATATAATAATTATTATTAAAATAAGGATATCATTATTAATATAATAATATTAAAATAATAAAAATACAATTAATATAATAATGATATTAAAGTAATAATAATAATAATAATAATAATGACATTAATTAAAATACTACTAATAATAATTATAATAATAAAGATAATAATAATTATTTTTTTTATTCTTAAAACATATTTAAAATAATTTTTTAAATTAATTAAATTAAAAAAAAAACGGCGCGGCGACGGGGGTCAGACAGGTGTCGGCCCGGGACTGGTTCCGCGATCCCGGGCAATGATTGGGGAGAGAACCCGTGGCAGTGGCTGGGTGGCCACGCGTCGGAGCGGGGTTGGGTCTCGCTGTTTTGGGAAATGATTGCCAATGATTACGCAGAGCGTAATCATTGGCAATGATTGCCCCGAAAAGAACGTGGCACTAATCCGCGTCAGCACGTACCCTCAGCCGTTGGATCCTCCGCTGTTTCGAACGGACGGTTGTGATCGGGCCGAACGGGTAGCGGATCCGCGGGATCGAATACACGGCTGAACGGAGCCGCGGGATGGTCAAATCTGGACCGTTGATCGCGCGATCAACGGTCCGGAAAACGTACATCGAACGTACGTTACGAAAACGCCCTAAGTTGGGTTTTTCGTCCCGTTCGTTCGATCGGATGGACCAAACGCCATGAAATTTTAAACGTAGGTAGCTACAATGAAGAGCATTCGTGTGGGATCCTTTTCTTGGCTTAAAACGCACTCTCTAAAAAGCTAATTAACCCTAAGTGCTTCTAGCTAGGGTTAGGGTTTTACCTCGATCCAATGAATGGATTCAGGAGCTCTTTGTACGGTTGAACTTGTGGACTGTCCACGCTTATTTTCCCTTCAGAAATCGCGGTCTGAAACGCTCGGGATTGGCGGAGAATCGACGTGGAAGGAGTTAGGGCTTGGTTCGCCGGAGTTCTCGTCGCCGGCGAGACTTTGGCGGTGGGTTTGGTTCGGGAAGGGTGAGGGATCTTGTGGGAGTTCGCACACCAAGTCTCACAGGTCTTAAAGGCTTGGAGCAAGAGCAAAAGAAAAATCCCCCCATTAAATAAACCTAAATTAACATATTTATACCTCTAAACCCTATGATCGACGGCTTTGATGGGTCCTAGGGCTAATTAGGAGGGAACCCACATCAGATTGGCCGTGGGTTTGGATTAGAGCCTAATAGGAAGGATTTAGAGCTCTAATGGGTCTTAATAGGTCTAAATGACCCATTAATGGCTTTGGTTGACCAAGTCAAGGGTTGACTTGGTCAACCTAGTCAATCAGGGTCAAGGGAGAGATGGATTGAGCCTTAGATTGGGCTTGAGTAGATTTGAATTTGATTTGGGTCTATTTAGACCCATTAGGGTCTATATGGGTCAACCTGGGTTGACCTGGTCAACCAGGTTGACCCAGGGCTAAGACCTGGGCCCAATGGGTCAAGCTTAACCCACTAAGCCTAGTGGAGGAGGAAATAGGGTTTGGAGAGCCCTAGACTGAGTTTGGATTTGACTAGAGCTGGAATAGACCTATTAAGGCCTATTGGGTCAACCCAGGTTGACCTGGTCAACTAGGTTGACCCAGGGCCTGGGCTTGGGCCCAATGGGTTAGGTTTGACCCATTGAACTCAAGGGAGGAGAGAATTGAGCTTTGGGAGCCCTAGATTGGATTTGAAATGGAAAACATGTGATCTGGGTCAATTTAGGTCGACCTAGGTTGACCTGGTCAACTAGGTTGACCTAGGGCCTGGGTCTGGGCTCAACAGACTTGTCTTGACTCCCTGAACCCATTGGGATGGGTTCTGGGGTCTAGTCTGGTCAAATTTGACCATGCCAACTCCTTGACCTTGGTCTAGGGGAAAATTAGGGTCAATAAACGGACCCCCAACAGGAGTGGCGAACAAACTAGTGAACCGCTCGTGTTGGCGTTGACCGAATGTGATAAAAGAAGTAGAGTAATGGCCCAAGAAAAGGAGCACCAAAAGTGGTGAGAGAAAGCAAAGGGGAATCTTCTCCTGGCCTTGCCTTATAGCAAGGGCAGAGCCGAGGAGAGAGCAAAAAGTAAAGCAGTAACAGGCCACCAAAAGGTGACAAAGTGGGGGAGATCTTCTCTTTGCCTTACCCTATAGTGAGGGCAGAGCTGAAGAGAGAAAGCCCCAGAAAAAAGTAAGGTAGTAAAGCAAACCGACTATCTGTCTGGCCGTATCGAAACAGTAGGATAGACGGTGAAAAGGTGATCATCTCCTGACCTTACCCCGTAGCAAGGGCAGAGCCAAGGAGAGAGCAAAGAATAAAGTGGTAGAGTAAACCAACTACCTGCTTGACCGTATCGAAACAATAGGGTAGAAGGTGAAAGAGCGGTGAGGTATGCCTCCTAGGGACACTGTCAGGCTCACTCGACCGAGTAAAGTCTGATGTCTGCTTGATCAGAGCAAAACAATCAGGGAGGAAGTAGTGGTGAGGAATGCCTCCCAGGGACACTGTCGGGCTCACTCAACCAGGTAAGTAAAACCAACTACATGACTGTTCATTTCAAACAGTAGGATAGAAGGTGAAAGGATCCCGTCTCCTCCTGCTCATTTCGGAACAGCGAATAGGGGTGACTCAATACTTCTGTCTGACCTCAACAAAAGTTAATAAGCCACGAAATTGGAGTCTGCGTAGTCTTTTACAGAACATCCAGAGTAAAGGGGTGGTGAGGAATGCCTCCCAGGGACTCTGTCGGGCTCTCTCGACCGGTAAGTAAAACCAACTACCTGACTGTTCATTTCAAACAGCAGAATAGAAGGTGAAAGGATCCCGTCTCCTCTTGCTCCTTTCGGAACAACGGATAGGGGTGACTCAATACTTCTGTCTGACCTCAACAAAAGTAAATAAGCCACGAAATTGGAGTCTGCGTAGTCTTTTACAGAACATCCAGAGTAAAAGTGGTGGTGGGGAATGCCTCCCAGGGACTATGTCGGGCTCTCTCGACCGGTAAGTAAAACCAACTACCTGACTGTTCATTTCAAACAGCAGAATAGAAGGTGAAAGGATCCCGTCTCCTCTTGCTCCTTTCGGAACAACGGATAGGGGTGACTCAATACTTCTGTCTGACCTCAACAAAAGTAAATAAGCCACGAAATTGGAGTCTGCGTAGTCTTTTACAGAACATCCAGAGTAAAAGTGGTGGTGGGGAATGCCTCCCAGGGACTCTGTCGGGCTCCCTCGACCGGTAAGTAAAACCAACTACCTGACTGTTCATTTCAAACAGCAGAATAGAAGGTGAAAGGATCCCGTCTCCTCTTACTCCTTTCGGAACAACGGATAGGGGTGACTCAATACTTCTGTCTGACCTCAACAAAAGTAAATAAGCCACGAAATTGGAGTCTGCGTAGTCTTTTACAGAACATCCAGAGTAAAGGGGTGGTGAGGAATGCCTCCCAGGGACTCTGTCGGGCTCTCTCGACCGGTAAGTAAAACTAACTACCTGACTGTTCATTTCAAACAGCAGAATAGAAGGTGAAAGGATCACGTCTCCTCTTACTCCTTTCGGAACAATGGATAGGGGTGACTCAATACTTCTGTCTGACCTCAACAAAAGTAAATAAGCCACGAAATTGGAGTCTGCGTAGTCTTTTACAGAACATCCAGAGTAAAAGTGGTGGTGGGGAATGCCTCCCAGGGACTCTGTCGGGCTCCCACTCAACCGGGTAAAGTCTGATGTTCGCTTAATCAGAGCAAGACGATCAGGGTAAAGGTCTGATGCCTGCCAGTGCGGCGAGACAACCAGAGTAAAAGGTGTGGTAAGCCATGCCTCACAGGGGCTCTGCGGGGTGCTCCCAACCAAGTAAAGCCTGATGTCTACTCGGCGCATATGCCTGCAGCAGAGCAATCAGGGAAAAGAGGTGGTGAGATATGCCTCCCAGGGGCTCTGTGGGGCACTCTCAACCAAGTAAAGTCTGATGCCTACCCGGCGCATATGCCTGCAGTAGAGCGATCAGGGGAAAGTCATCTCAACCATACCCTAACACGCATATGTGTAGGGATGAGAAGAGGAGTAAAAAATGAAAAATTTCAAAGAGAGAAGGGTCGTCTAAGGAGTTTCAAACTAGTGTTTTGGGTACCACGTGGTAGAGGACAAGTCGTCGTGGCCACGAGTATCCAAATGCCAGTGAAACTGCCTAGGCAAACCGAAGATCATACAAACCTGGAAGCACCAGAATGATGCCTCGAGAGACCATGGGGAAAGGTACGCCCTCAACAAAGTGTGAGAGGGGTGATCTCATTCCCACTGAGTAGCTAAAGTAGCAAGGAGGACACACTTGCTACAGAGAAAAGGACTATATCATGGAGAAATAATCATAGAAGACTATAGTGGTACACCCGCATAAGCTAGTGGGACCCTGTAGAGGCGGAAAGCAACATAAACACATCCAAGGGACCACTCCACAGCCAAGAGTCGGGTCACGGTGGGAAAGTATGTTACTACAAGATAAGTGAAATGATTTTCTGCTAGAAAATCAAAGTTCACTAAGAAGCGACGCTAACATCTGAGACTTGATGTACTACATCACAACCAGAAAAGCATACAAGAGTACCAAGGGGACACACTCGCCACTAAGGGAAGTAAGATTGCATAGGAATGATATTTATGAAAAGCTCACAGTAGTGGTACCCATACAAACTGGTGGGACCCTGTGGGAAGTGGAATAATATCAGTACATCCGTAGAGCTACCATAGCAGCTGAGAGTAGAGTACGAATGAGAGAGAGAGTAAAGTAGAAACTGAGTTAATTTTCCGCTAGAAAATCAAAGCTCTCAAGTCAGTGATGCTAACACCGGTAACCAGGCGTACCGCAACACTACTAGGGAAACAACTCAAGATGGCGAGGAGACACACTTGCCATTGAGGGAAATGATTTATGAGTAACATCAATAAATGTCAAAACATCACAGCGGTAACACTTACCCTGACCGGGGGGACCCTGTGAGAGGTGGGAGCAACACTACCAGACCCATAGGACTGCTCTCTAGTAGCTGAGAGCAGGGCAAGGGTGAAGAAAGTAGGTCACTAAAAGACACTAGAGAGTTGATTCCCTGCTAGGAAATCAGAGCTCGCGAAGGTGGGATGCTAACATCTTGAGCAAGATGTATCACACCACTAACAAGGACTATCATGATTGTAAAAGATCATAATAATCACAAGTGTAAACTCATCCTTGAAGCGATCACTCAGATGCTTCGTAGGAGAAGAAAAGAAAGACTTTGGGGAATTTGAGCTCTTAGAGAGTATTACTGGGTTCCACCTGTGACAAGGGCAACCGGTTTTACTCTACTGAGAGCTTCCCTCTTTTATTTTATAGATGCATTCTTTTATATGTTCTCGACCATAGACTAAGTATATCTCGTACTGTCGAAGACAACACCCGGCAGAGGGAACGTTTACCATATCCGTGTGTTAGTATGAGACATCCTCTAATGATTGGAACTCAAAGAGGGAGATAGGATTGGCTTTGATAACCCAGGCCACATTCGCCACATGAATAAAACTGGGGGCACAATCAGAACACGATTTATATGTGAATGAAATTTAGATTAGGATAGTGGATCAACATTACCATCCCTAACTAGCATAGGTTGGTATGGACCCAGTACAAAAGGGGTCTGAATTGGTTTTGATATTCCAGACCATACTTGGGAGCACCAAGTGAAACTGGGGGACAGAGAGGGGGAAACTCCCAAATTACCAGAACTCAGAAGAGGAAGGTACCATAAATGCGAGACTCTTATCAGTCCTTAAGAGAATATGGCAAGTATTTAAACAGACTCAATAGTGGGACCACTAAGAGATGTTTAATCCCTCACCAATCAATCTGAGAGAAGTCTGATTCACACATTTCCTAAAGAGTGAAAATTTTATCAGAGAGTGAAAAGACTATTTTTAGAAATGAAAAATTAACCTCTGAATTATCTTGAACCTTAGAAAAGGTTCAGAAAGTTTAGCAATATGGGTTGACTCCATCTAAACCCAAGAAGGTTAGGGATTTAAATTTTGTTAACCCAGCTTAAGCTCCCTACAAGCTAAGCTGGGCTTTCTCCCTTACAAATTCTGAATAAATATCTAATTCAAAAGGGTGTAAATTAGAGAGAGAAACTGGATCTTCTCACTCTTCTTACATGGAAATATTTTATATCTAATAGAACGTCCTTGCACGATGATGAATCCAAAATCATGATTTTCAAACTCAAGTATCACAAATATCAAAGGGTATGGATTTTCTGAGACTTAGAGATTTACGAGAAAGGGGAGCCATTTACTTATCCACTTTGGGCTCATTTTGAGCCCCTCAACTTGATTTGGCGCACTGCACATCTTTTAATTACTTGATGCACTTTGTACATCTTTAACTTTGTGGCGCATTTTACGCAACTTTCCACTTTTGATATACTTTGTGTATCTTTGATTTTTGGTGCACTGCGCATCTTTTCGCTTTTTGATACACTTTGTGTATCTTTGATTTTGTAATTGGCTCCCTTTCCAAACCTCTAAACGAAAACTTTCTCTGTTGTAAGATTATCTTCCAAACATAAGAGAAGAAAAGCTCACTCTCTTGTGCAAGGAAGAAGAATCCACAAAGCAAATCCAATCCTATGATAAAAATGAACAACTTGAATGAGGAAATTATGAGGTAGATTCATCAGCCTGCGAAAGATGCCTATGAGATAGAAAACTGCAAGCTGATTGGGAAAATATGTGTCTCTAAATCTAATTTTAATTTGATATAGATTTTAGTTCAAAATAGGAAATCATCCCAAGTGAGGGATGAGAGAGAAGTCATACATTTTTCTTTGAATCATTATAATCATCCTTCAGGCGCTTAGAGGAGTCAACCACCAATTACTTAATTTTCTGAAGAAGATAGGGGTAAATCTTTCATTAGGAAAAATAAGTTCTGCACTTTCTAAGGAAAAATTCTCTAAAAGGTTTACTTCGTGTTTCAAGCTCTCAGACTTTTCTCAGATTAATCTTTCTTTTAGAAACTTTGCACATTAAATTTAAAGATCCCACTATTGAAAATAGAACTTGAATTTGTATTTGGACTGATATGGGTCAAAATCTGGCCTAGAAGAGTTCAGACAAGGGAGATGATAGAGACTAGAGTTTATGTCAGTGTACAAATCATATCATCTCACCTCACCACCCCTAAGGATAGCCTCATACTCCTCGTAACAAACATCGTATGGTAGAGGACAAATCGTCGTGGCCACACAGACTGTCGAAAAGTGAAGAAGCCCCTCCAAAGGGGGTACATATACAGGGGAGTATTCACAGGCGGTAGGGAGACCCCCTCCCTTTTGAAGAGCGAACTCAGGCATAGTACTTTTTTAAGTACTGCCCGTTGATAACAGACATAGGGTGAACACCATTGGCATCAACGAGTAGGTAGGCACCACCTTCATAGACTTGCTCTACAGCAAAGGGGCCTTCCCAGACAGGCTCGAACTTACCACTTTGGCGACGGCGCGAAATGATAGGTCTGCATAAAATAAGGACCAACTCGCCAACCCAGAAAGCACGGGGTCGGACAAGGCGATCATGTGATCGAGCCATACGTGCTTGGTATAGTTTGAGGTTCTGATAAGCTTGTAGGCGAAGCTCTTCTAAACCATCAAGCTCTTCCATCCGTAGTCGTGCGTTATCTTCATGGGAAAGATTGTGGCTGACTGCCACACGCAACGAGGGGAGCTCGACCTCAAGTGGGAGAATGGCCTCGACCCCGAAAGCCAAAGCATATGGGGTAGACTGAGTAGGAGTACGGTATGTAGTCCTATAGGCCCATAGTGCTTCGGGAAGTCTATCGTGCCACTCTCGTTTGTTTGCAACCAGGATTTTTCTTACCAATTGTACGAGAGTCTTATTGAATGCCTCCGCCAAGCCATTGGCCTTGGGATAGTAAATTGAAGAGTATCGCCAATTGATGTTATGGCGGCGGGCAAATCTGGTAATTTTGGTGCTTCTAAATGACGGGCCGTTATCTGAAATGATACGATGCGGGACACCAAAACGATAAACAATATGATCATGAAAGAAACGCATCACATCTTCTGATTTGACTTCCTTAAGTGGCACAGCCTCTGCCCACTTAGAGAAGTAATCAGTGGCAGCTAAAATGAACCTATGACCCTTAGAGGAAGGAGGATCGATAGGACCCACTACATCCGTGCCCCATCCCTCAAATGGCCAAGATGATACGGTAGGGTGCAGCGGATTAGGGGGTTGGTGAATCGCCGTGCCATGAATTTGGCACTGGTGGCACTTTCTAGCGTGCTCCATACAATCACGGATCATAGTCGGCCAATAGTAACCGAGGCGTTTAATTCTGCCTTTCATTTTTGGTCAGGATTGATGGGCACCGCAAAGACCTTCATGTATCTCGCCCATGACCTTGCGAGCCTCCTCGTTGTTGAGGCAACGCAACCACATTTGGTCGAAAGAGCGTCGATACAAGGTATCGTTCACATAGGTGAATGATAGAGCTCTCTTTCTGATATGGGCAGCAAGAGATCTATCATCTGGAAGCCTGCCATGCTTCAAATACTCTATAAAGGGTACTCTCCAGTCTGATTCTTCCTCAACTCAGAACACTGTGAGGGTCTGATCGGGAAAAGACAGGTCTGCGGGGCATAGGGCTTGACGGCACTGGACAACAATAGATAGTGGGTTGCCAGTTGGGTCAGCCAGTTCCTTTGCTAACTTAGCTAATGCATCTGCCTTGCCATTGGCAGATCTAGGGATTTTAGCTAAGGTCACTTCAGGAATCAAACACAAGAGCTCCATTGCTTTGTTGTGATAGGGCAAGAGCTCAGGTTTAAGTACTTTATAGACTCCCGCTACTTGATTTATAATCAGTTGTGAGTCTCCAAAGATTTTCACCCGCATGACATTCATCTGAATGGCCAACTCTAGTCCTAAAATCAGAGCTTCGTACTCAGCTTCATTATTGGTACGAGGTTCTGAAAGATTGTAGGAATATCTCAGAGTGTGACCTTCAGGGGATACGAAAATGAGGCACAGACCTACCCTAACTATAGGAGTTTCATTCGGGCTCAAGGCTCTGACGGATGACGCACCGTCAAAGTAAAACTCCCAAGTAGGGGATTCCTGCTCATCCACACTCATGATTAGCTCATTAGGCAGCTCATCATTGAGTGGGGAGTCTGCAGGGATCGGGTGAGCAGCAAAAAAATCAGCTAGAGCCTGTCCTTTGACGGCCCGCTGAGGGATGAAAGTGATGTCAAACTGCAGTAGGATCATAGACCATCGTGCCAGACGACCTAAGAGGGTCGGACGGGTCATCAGATACTGCAAGGGGTTGACTCGAGAGATTAGGTTGACCTTGTGTGAAAGCATATAATGCCTGAGCTTCTGTACCGCAAAGATCAAAGCTAGACATTGCTTTTCCATTGCCGGGTACTTCAGCTCTGCGGGTATAAACCGTCTACTGAGGTAGTACAAGGCATTCTCCTTGCCTTCCTCATTCTCCTGAGCCAATAATGCACCCAAGGACTCATCCAGGGCCGTAGTGTAGAGAATTAACGGCCTCCCTGGGATGGGTGCAGCTAAAACAGGGAGGTTTATCAGGTAGCGCTTTATACTCTCAAAGGCCTCCTGACAATGCTCATCCCAGTGAAAGCGGGCGTCTTTCTTTGCTAGGGCAGCAAAGGGGTGACACCTACCAGACAAATTGGAGATAAATCTCCGCAGGAAGGCTAGCTTTCCTTGAAAAGACCTTAGCTGGGTAAGGCTTTTAGGGGGTTTTAGATCTACTATGGCTTTGATCATGGAAGGATCAATCTCAATGCCACGGTAGCGAACTATAAACCCTAGGAACTTTCCTGCACTAACTCCAAATGCGCATTTTAGGGGATTCATTTTTAAATCATATTTGCGCAGGCGTTCAAAAACGATTCGTAGATCTCGAAGGTGATCTCCACGGATCTTGCTTTTGACTACCAGATCATCCACATAGCATTCAACTTGCTCGTGTATCATCTCATCGAAGATAACAGTTATAGCACGTTGATAGGTGGCCCTGGCATTCTTGAGGCCAAATGGCATCACCTTGTAGCAAAATACACCTATAGGTGTGCGAAATGCAGTAAACTTCTCCTCCTCGGGGTCCATCTTTATCTGATTGTAACCAGATGAACCATCCATGAAGGAGAAAATGCTATGGGACGATGCTATATCCACCATAAGCTCGGGGATAGGAAGGGGAAAATCATCCTTAGGGCATGCCTTGTTTAAATCACGGAAGTCGATACAGACACGAATCTGCCCGTTCTTCTTCCGGACTGGAACAATATTGGCGAGCCAAGTAGGGTACTTCTCTTCATGAATGAAACCGGCCTCTATAAGCTTCTTAGTTTCAGCGATCACCTGTTGTTCTATCTCCAACCTCATCCTACGAGGTGCTTGTTTAACAGGGACTGCATCAGACTTAATGGCTAGTTTATGGACTGCTACATCTGGATTTAGACCAGGCATCTCAGTGTAGTTCCAGGCAAAGTAATCCCTAAACTCTGAGAGTAACTCGATGTATTCTTGAGCCTCTGAGTCAGATAACAAGACACTATGAAAAATAGGTTTAGGATCTGATTCAGTGCCTAAGTTTACCTCACACAATTCATCCATGGCAGAAGTGATGCCATCTTCAAACTCTTGAGGAGCATCAAGCACTCTATCATCGTCATCACCCGGGTCTTCTTTATCGGTAAGAGAAACAACCGGATATGAGTGGGAAACCGCTCGAATGTTAGCATGGCTAGGTGAGCTTTGTTCGACATAACCTAAGCCTTGCTTAGTCTGAGGCATATCAGTCTGCCAAACACGAGCCTGTCGTAGAGCTTGCTCATCTGACCAGGTCGAGATAACTGCACCCCGCTCTACACAGTCTTCCACGAAAGGGGAAAAATAACGAGGAGCAATTGTGACTTTATTATCCATAGCGGTCTCCGTTGAACCCTGACTCTCAGGACCCAGTGGGGCACATACACTATGGGATAACGAGGCACACTCGCTAGCTCGTGGTGGAACAAAGGTTTCGTATAGAGGAGGCGGAGGGCGACCTCTAACTTGTAATATACCACCATCACTAGTGGAGGGGGGGACCAAAGATCTTTGGTGAGACTCCTCCACTCTTATTCCACGTATCTGACGGGAAAGGGATTGTTGACTAGTGGTCTGATGTCGGGGGTCTACTTCCTCGTCTGAACCACTGTCAATAACTAAATCACCCTCAGGTATCAGGTACCTACAAAAGGTAGGTAGTGAACTATAATCAGTGAAGTCCGGGGCTAGTGAGGGAGCTGGGCGATGAGGAGTAATAATCATCTCATCGTCAGAGGAGTCGGACTCGACAGTCAAAGGAGAAGCATAAAGATATGAGGGAGGAGGAATTTGAGTGTCGTAGTTTCGCGGCGGGCGAGTCGATCCTCTACCTCTACCTCTACCTCGCTCTCCCCTACCTCTACTAGGGGGAACATCGTGCCCAACTGTAAATTGGAAAGGAGATCCAACAGGATCTGCAGTGGCGATATCTGCCTCAATACTAACCTGTGATGGACCTCGCGCAGGTAGCTGTATAGGACCCTGTACAGTACTGGCAGGTATCACTGGTGACTGGGCAGAAGGAGGCTTACTCTTCTTACGAGGTATGTAATGCTCAGCATCATCGTAAATAGAGACCTCGTGCACGGAAAAGGATTGGGTATCCCCGGGAATGGAGTACTCGACTTCATTCCTCATATACTTCATACATTGGTGCAGGGTAGAGGGCACCATTCCATACTCATGAATCCAGGGCCTTCCTAGGAGAGCCCTGTATGAAGTATCAGCCTCGATCACATGAAACTTTGCCTCAATAAGGAAATTTCCAAACTTCAGGGGCAGGGTGATAGACCCTAGAGCACGCTGTCCTTGGTCATTGAAGCCTTTCAGCATAATCTTATCAGAGGTTAACTTCAAATGACCCAGGGAGAGGCTCTTCAAAGTTTCATAACTCAGGATGTTTACCAAAGCTCCTTGGTCAATGAGGACCCTGTTCAACTCATAACCATTGACTTCAGCGGTAACATACAAAGGATGATTGTGATCAGAGGTACCCAAGAGGAGATCGCGATCCGAAAAGGTAATATATGGCATCTATCTCAAGAGGCATGCATCTCCAACAGATTCAGAAGCAAAGAAGGCTTGATAGGACTCTGGTTCGAGTAGTGCTTTTACCAGGGTCTCTCTCAAGTCAGAAGACATCATCAAAGCATCATAGACACTGAGAAGGGCAGGAATTTTCCTTAAATGGCCAACACATTGTAATCGACCTCCATCTGAGGGCATTTTCCTTTCTCCTTAGATTACTCTTGGGAGGAAGGGATAGGATCGTCCTGCTGGGTAACAATGTTCTTATCTTTTTCTTTTATATTCTTAGCCATCCTAGGTGGAAGAACCTTCCCTGAATACAAGTGAACTTCCTGTATCGAGTCATCTTTGACAAGAGATTCACTTGGTTCAGCGGTGATGGCATGTGTTGGCTCCAAGGAAAGTGACTGGAGTGGGTTCTCGGATTCATCTTCTGAATCCATGTAACAACCACCCTCCGGAATCATAAAGACCGGTTCCTCATCACACTCAGACTCTTCATCACATACAGAATCATCATAAAAAATAAATAAAATATTGAAAGAGTGAGTGCTAGAAGAAATAAAAGTAGGAACAGAACACCAGAAGTAGCCAGAATCACCTTCTTCTATTATTTCATCATCAGTTGAAGGGAGAACGAAATCCTTTAGCGTAAGTGCTGGAAGGCATCCCGTCTTCCCCTCGGAGGTTACAACAAACTTTTCCTTTTCATACATATTTTTATTACATAAAACAGGAAAAGAAATGTGCTCTGGAGGCACTACAACAGAAACAGAAGAAGAAAAAGGTGCTGGTGAGGAAACTGGGCTGGCAACTGTCGACTTGGCCTGGGTAGGCCTCCTCTCAACTGCCTCTGAACTCTGAACTATCTGCCGGATCATCTGCTTCGTCTTCCGAGAGAGTGCTAGCTGCCACTCTCCCTCAGAACCTCTAGGTGATCTGCTACGACTGATCTGTCTGCCACTCTGGCTGTCACTACAACTACTAGAGCCCGAGATCATCTGAACTGTCTAAGGTGTCTTGCCCTTGGGCTGGACCAGGTCACTGTCCTGTAGGTGGATCTGCCCACTAGCCATGAGCTTCTCAACTCTGTCCTTGAACACATAGCAGTCTTCAATAACATGCCCGATATGTCTGTGAAATGGACAATAGAGTGGGTGTTCTGTCTGTCCCTCCTCTTCCACTCTATTGTTGTTCAGGAATGTCAAGATGTTTCTCTTAGTAAGGAACTTAAAGATCTTCATCACACTTTCCCTTTTGAAGGGATATTCCTTACTAAGCTTCTCCCGCAGGTACTGCTGACTCTCTGGGGTCCTACGGGAGGGTCTAGACTGCACTGCTGACTGCCCGGTGTGTGAGACTGCTGAGGTGGTGCTGAACTGACTAAGGGCTTCTTGCCCTTATCTGATGGTCCATAAGTACTGTGTACCTCCCCTCTCCTAGGTGGAGGTGCTCCTGACGACTCCTGCCGCTGAGGTCTACGTGAAGGTTGACCCTCAACCTTAGGAGGGACTGCATCGGGTATGCTGTCCTGCAAATTGATCACCTTTGTCAATAACTTCTGAAAGGTTCTGATGCTGAAACCCTTCAGATAAGGTGCTATCGGACCATCTATGTTTTTCAACAAAATTTCTACTGCATGCTGCTCCTGTAACTGGGGCTCACACTGTAGGCTGAGGTTCCTCCATCTGACTATGTAATCTGGGAGAGGCTCTCGGGGCCGCTGTCTAGTCACAACTAGCTCTCCAACTGTAACTCGATGCTCTGCACTGACAAACCTCTGAACAAACAACTGCTCCAACTCTGCAAAGGTGCGTATTGAATCGTTGGGGAGATCAGCGTACCAGGCAAAGGCCACCCCAACTAAACTGCTGACAAAAAGTCTCAACATCAGTGCATCATTCCCTCCTATGTTGCAATAGATGGCTCGGTACTGGGCCACGTGCTGCCTAGGGTTCCCAAACCCATCAAAGACTCTGAACCTAGGAGGGACAAAACCAGGGGGGTAGGGCTCGTGCTCGTACTCTACTGGGTAAGGACGCCCCCTGCTAACTACCTCTCCAGACTTCCTGGAGGAAATGGCCTGCTCGACCTTCTGGGCAATCAGATCCTGAATCTGTCCGGCTGACAACTGAACTGACTAACTCTGGACTGGGGTAGTAAAAGCCACTGCTGTAGGTGCCACTGGAACTGCTCTCTGGGCCCTGTCTACTCCCACAGGACCTGGTGCTACTACAGGTGGTGCTGCTGGCTCGTCCCGGGACGTAGCAGGAGTGCCTATGCCCGTCATCTGGGGTATCGCCCCCAAAGCTATCAACTGAGCTGTCATCGCTGCCATGGCCCTGGCCATCTCTGCCATCTGAGTCTGTAACTGTAGCACTATGCCATCTGTCTCAACTAACCAGGGAGATCCTCCTACCTCAGCTTCTCCCTGCTCATCATCATCATCTGCCTCTATCTGCTCGTCTGAGTGGCCACGTCTAGTAACCACGCATACTCTGTGCACCGGTATATCTCCATCTGACTCCTCCTCGAGTAAGTCATCCTCAAGTGCATCATCCTCGTAGAGGGTCTGATGGAAGTCCTCCGCATACGGACTCAAAGGGGAAGAAGTCTCGTAAGGGCTAAGGGCTGGCTCTGGCCAAACCGGTGAACCACTAGGAGAAACTGCAACATCATCGTCCGTCGCTGCATCACAGACCATCAGAACTGCCTCTGATCCGGAAGGAACAACTGGCTCTAACTGCTCAACTGCCTGAACTGGCTGTACTGCATCGACATGTGACTCTGCCTGTCGTCGTCTCCACACCCATCTACTGCGATGGGACCCAGTAGGGGCAACTGACTGGTGCGGGGCTACTACAACTGAAGGGAGCTGGGGTCTCGGAGGCTCCAACTGCTGCCTCTGTCCCTGACGACGTGGGCGTCGTCCAACAACTAGAGTAACTGTCTGTGGTCTCGCCAACGGAACTGAACTAACAGGCTGCCTGGGTGCTGTCCTCTCTGTCACCTGTACCTCTGCCTAGCAGTCTGTCTCTGCAACTGAACGGACGCCTGAGAAATCTGGTGGAGTAACCTCTCCCGACTGACAGGGCCTCGACCCCGCGCTAAGCGGATGATGCTCCGAATCCTCCGAGAGAGGGTTCGAGCAGCATCATCCCTGGAAACCCTAGCGCGTGGTAAAGTAGTAGTGACAGGAGGGGTCGCCGCAATGCGAGCAACGTCCTCCTCATCACCACTGTATGTCAGTGGAGAGAAGCGTCCTCCCTGAACCGCTGCTATCTCAGGGGCAATTGTAACGTCCGGGGTAGGGGAAACTGCAACTGGTCGTGGTGCCCGCTGCCTGGGGACCACTCTCCTCTGAATTGGCTCCTGGTGAGCCAACGAATCTGCCATCCGCTGTCTATCTGCCTCGGATGCAGCCAACCGAAGTCTACGATTTCTATTCCTTCGGGCCCTTCTCCCAAGGCCGGAGGCGGAAGACGAAGCAACATCTGAACCCACTACCTGAGTGGCAGGGGGAACAGGAAGTACGGGAAGTGTCGGGGTCTACACGAGGGTCTCTGGGTGAGACAGTCGAGCGAAAGCTGAAACCCGACGGGAGGAAGGTGAAGGAGCCTCAGTTTGGGCACCCCTCTTCCTGGAGGAAGAAGGAGGGGGAACCCGAACACGAGCTGCCTCTACCGGAGTAACAACAGGGGTAACTACTGCCTGCCGGCGCTGAGGGGCCGGGGCAGTCTGAATAACAGGTGCGGTAGGCACTGGTCGCCTAACCGCTGGACGAGTGGGCTGAACTGGGAGTGGTCTAGGCACTAGCTGCCTAACCACAGGATGTGCCGGCCGCACACGAACAGGAGTAGGACGAGCAGGTGCCCGGGCTGTCCGCCGAGCAACTGGACGTCCAAAAGGTCGCATGGCTGCGCGAGCTCTCCTCTGGAGAGGAGAGTAGGTAGCAGCCTCAGCAGGGGTCGGCCCGCCAAGAGTGACGAAGGCCGAGTCAGTGAAGGAACCAAAAATGATTCCTCCAGTGGGAGGACTGGCTAGCAGGGACTCAGGAAGTGTCACCCGCACGTCAGAACCAAAACTGAAAGTAACGGAAGGCACGAAGGAAGCCATGAAACTGTCTGCCAAGAAGAAGAAAAGAAATTTAAAATGATTAGTAAGAAATAACGAGAAGATGAATGATAGATAAGGGACGAAATGACCTAGAAGGTCCGAAGGATGGAAGCTTAGCTAGGGGGAAACCCTAACTAAGAAGAACGGAAAGAAAGAAACCTAGCTAGGGGGGGAACCCTAACTAAGAAAAAGAAGGATGATCCTAACTAAGGAAGGACCCTAACTAAGAGTGGGACGGACCTAATCTAAGGAGTACCAATCCCGGAGTACACAAAAGAAGGAATAATATAGAATCCAAAGATGAAGAGAGAAACCTGTCCCACCGTGGTCGCCAGAAACTTGTGGACCTCCGAAAGGACACAGAAACCATCGCCCCGGGAGGGGAGACAGTATCTGGCCAATGGAAGGGCAGATTCGATCATGCATACGATTAACCATTGAGGATAGTGGCTCTCACCAGCACACCCCGATGGATAATAATATGTACGATCTAATCACAACGGGTTTCCCCCACCCGATACATTAGCTCGAATGGGGTTTATTTGAGAGTGGGATTCGGTTTCCCACGGGCGCAAGCCCCCGTGGTTAATTACATCTCAAGCCGGAGCCTGAGAATACTCTCGATTAAGGATTCTATATTATACTTTCTGAATTGGGATTGGCACATAGGGGGAAGACTAGGAAGTCCTACTCGAAGGGAAAGAGAGGTTCAACTAGGCTTAGTCAACATGCACGGCTCACATCAGCATCCGGAGGGACTAAGGTAGTGAGAAGAAACTGGAGAAAAATAAATAAATCATGCACTCGAAGCATGCAGGAGGGAAGGATGGAGGTGGCGTCATCCGTGTGACGCGGCTATGTAGGGTTTAGGGTCTCTAGAAGACAGAAGACCAACCTACTGATGAGGCGTACTACGAAACAATAGTAGCCTTGAATCCTAAATCTAATGGGTTTAGTGTTCTACGCAACACTAACACCCGTGTCCTAACTAATGCAATGCAAAACCTGGACTTACCCCGGCCTGGAAGGGGGAGCCAGCTAACCACCTAATCGCTTTAAAACCATGATGTCCAGTCATTTATGAAAGATGGGTAGGTAGGTTATAGTTCTCGGAAATAGGGCCGACATCTAGAGGATTTCCTAATTGACCCCGGACTGATGTCGGGTGAATGCTCCTATGACTAATGAAATTAAAATTTTAATTTAGTTGATTTCTAATGCAATGCATGCTAGTTGAAGCTTCCAAATTAGGTACGCATAGAACTTTAAAAAAAGCTTATAAAGATAATTTTTAGAATTAGACTGGGCTTCTCCAGGTCCGTCACCTCATCCTCATAGGTCAGATTATCCGGACTATACCCGCAGGCGAGGAAGTGTCTTATAGAAGGAAAGAGAAATGCATTAATATGCATGCGACCCCAAACGATTCCGGCAAGATCGATCCTAACATATGGGTAGTCTATCGTGCAATCACATCAATTCCTAGAGTGCAGTAAAAGTAAACAACCACACCAGCATCATCTCGATCACAACATGCAGTGAAATCTCAGAAATCTCGGCACACAACAGAAAAATAAACACCGGCCTAGCCTAGGTCTAGAAGTGGTGCCCTAACAAACCATCTAGATGTGTGTGAAAAGCTGTGTAGCTAAGGTAGATCCTATGCTGGGTAGTTAGTTACAATTGCCTACTGTCCAGGTTCATTGTAGGTCTGAAAAAGGATTTTGTTTAAAGTTCAAATATTAGTGGGTTAAGATCCATTTTAATTAATTTAATGTGTGGATCTGTTTTAATGCTTAGGGTGATGATATTTGAAGTTTAAATTGCATTAGTGAGTTTTAGGGGGGTTCGAGATCCACCTATACACTAAGCAAAAAGGGGATCCAAAATTTACTTTTTGATTAAAGAGTATTTATGACCAGCTAATATTTTTATAAAATACTAGGCCTTAACCTGATCAGTTAGACAGTTAGCATGCCCAATTTGGATTTTTCTATCTAAAGTTATGAATTTCTGAAGTTTTGGTCTCGTTTTGAACTAGGTTTGACCGAATTGTTGACTTTTTGATTTAAGTTGATTTATGAAATCTTAATATTTTTTAATAAATACTAGACCCTAATGTGAGTTGAATGCCTTTGAGTTTGCTGGATTTGGAGTTTCCTACGCAAAGTTATGAATTTTAGAAGTTTCGGGCCCTAGACTATAGGCTACGGTTGACCGAAGAGTTGACTTTTTATTTTAGGTTGATTTCTGGACACCTAATATTTTTAACAAATACTAGAGCTTAATTAGAGTTAGGTGCCTTTTAGTTTGCCCATTTTGGGGTTTTCTGTAATTAGTTATGATTTTTAGAAGTTGGGGCAATTAAATAAATTATTGGAATTGCCTAATTATGGGGCACTTTGGGGGTTTTAGCCCAAATCAGCTCCAAACTGATTGGAATCACCCCCAAAGGTCAGAAATGACCTAAGAAGGTGTTCTCAAGTGTTTGGGGAAAATTTGGGATTTTTAATAATTTTTAATTATTTAATTAAGGCAAAAATGTGATTTTTAATTAAGGCTAAATTAAAGTCCAGATTAAGGTCTAACTAAGGAGCCCTAATTATCTAAGGTTGGGGACTGAATTCTAGAGAGTTTGAGGTATTATGGGTATTTTTCTGATTTAAAATGGATTTATTAGATTTTTCTGAAGTTTCTAAGGCTTAATTAACGGGTAAATTAGGGTTTGCTAATTAAGTGTTTTAAAGAGTCCAGAAAAATTCCTAGAAAATTCTAGAGGGTTCCAGATGTCACTATGTTTAAGTGTTTCAGATTTCAAGTCATTTGGGGCTCTACCCTAATTCCTGGAATTTTTCTAAGTTCACTAGACGATCCTTAATTGTTGTCCTTAAGGTGTCACTACGTTATATATGAATGAAATGAAGTAACTAACCCTTAGGCACAACATAGAGGGTAAATGCAGTAAGTATAAACACACCAAACCATGTCCTTAGATCTAGGAGAGCCTAGGCTAAGTGCTTGTGCAACCTACACATGCAAGGACTACGAAAATACTAAGTAAAGAAGCCTAATGAAGTGATTAGTGAATGATTGGGACACAATCATTCACTAATCCTTCTCCCACATGAGTTACTCTTCACATACAGGTCCTAGGTTTAAAATTTCACAAAAGGTGGACCTCCCAAAATTAAATGATTTAAATAATATTTAACTTTAAAATAAGTTTAAAAAATACATAAATATTATAAATATATGATAATATAGGTTTAGAAATAAGGTAACTGAAATTAGTTCAATTTATAGGCATGGGAGGCCTACCAGCCACCAAGGGGGGTTTTAAAATAATTTTTATTTTTTTAAAATAATTAATTATATTAATTAGATAATATTTAAATAGATAAACAACACAGTAATACAGAAAATATCCAGAAAGGACAGAATCAAATACAGAAAATAATTTTAAATTAAAATTCATAATTTTCTAAAAAGAAGGAGGTATTGTGCGTCAAAATCCAATTTAAAATGAGAAAGTTATGAATTTCTGAAGTTAAATAAGTTTAAAAGTAATTTTAAAATAATTTTAAAATAATTAATATTTAAAAATAATTAGTAAATTTAAAATAGAATCTCTGGATTTTAAAATAATCATTAAATAATAATAATGAAAAGTTTTAAAATATTAATAATAATATAATAATAGTTAAGATAATTTTTAAAATATTAATAATATAATAATATTAATAAAATAATAATATTATTACTAATATAATAATAATATTAAAATACTAATACTATTAGTATAATAATAACATTAAGATGATAATGATGTTATTAATATAATAATAGCATTAAGATATTAATAATATTGTTAATATAATAATAATACTAAGATAATGGTAACATTATTGATATAATAATAAAATTAATAATAGCATTATTAATATAATAATATTAAAATAATAAAAATATTATTAATATAATAATGGTATTAAAATAATAATATTATTATTATAATAATAATATTAGAGAAATAATATTATTATTGATATAATAATAATTATTAAAATAAGAATATCATTATTAATATAATAATATTAGAATAATAAAAATATTATTAATATAATAATGATATTAAAGTAATAATATTATTATGATAATAATAATATCAGAAAAATAATATTATTATTAATATAATAATAATTATTAAAATAAGGATATCATTATTAATATAATAATATTAAAATAATAAAAATATTATTAATATAATAATGATATTAAAGTAATAATAATATTATGATAATAATAATATCATAAAAATAATATTATTATTAATATAATAATAATTATTAAAATAAGGATATCATTATTCATATAATAATATTAAAATAATAAAAATATTATTAATATAATAATGATATTAAAGTAATAATAATATTATAATAATAATAATAATAATGACATTAATTAAAATACTAATAATAATAATTATAATAATAAAGATAATAATTATTTTTTTTATTCTTAAAACATATTTAAAATAATTTTTTAAATTAATTAAATTAAATAAAAATTAAAAAAAAAATGGCGCGGCGACGGGGGTCAGACAGGTGTCGGCCCGGGACTGGTTCCGCAGTCCCGGGCAATGATTGGGGAGAGAACCCGCGGTAGAGGCTGGGTAGCCACGCGTCGGAGCGGGGTTGGGTCCCGCTGTTTTGGGAAATGATTGCCAATGATTACGCGGAGCGTAATCATTGGCAATGATTGCCCCGAAAAGAACGCGGCACTAATCCGCGTCAGCACGTACCCTCAGCCGTTGGATCCTCCGCTGTTTCGAACGGACGGTTGTGATCGGGCCGAACGGGTAGCAGATCCGCGGGATCGAATACACGGCTGAACGGAGCCGCGGGATGGTCAAATCTGGACCGTTGATCGCGCGATCAACGGTCCGAAAAATGTACATCGAACGTACGTTACGAAAATGCCCTAAGTTGGGTTTTTCATCCCGTTCGTTCGATCAGATGGACCAAACGCCATGAAATTTTAAACGTAGGTAGCTACAATGAAGAGCATTCGTATGGGATCCTTTTCTTGGCTTAAAATGCACTCTCTAGAAAGCTAATTAACCCTAAGTGCTTCTAGCTAGGGTTAGGGTTTTACCTCGATCCAATGAATGGATTCAGGAGCTCTTTGTACGGTTGAACTTGTGGACTGTCCACGCTTATTTTCCCTTCAGAAATCGCGGTCTGAAACACTCGGGATTGGCGGAGAATCGACGTGGAAGGAGTTAGGGCTCGGTTCGCCGGAGTTCTCATCGCCGGTGAGACTTTGGCGGTGGGTTTGGTTCGGGAAGGGTGAGGGATCTTGTGGGAGTTCGCACACCAAGTCTCACAGGTCTTAGAGGCTTGGAGCAAGAGCAAAAGAAAAATCCTCCCGTTAAATAAACCTAAATTAACATATTTATACCTCTAAACCCTATGATCGACGGCTTTGATGGGTCCTAGGGCTAATTAGGAGGGAACCCACATCAGATTGGCCGTGGGTTTGGATTAGAGCCTAATAGGAAGGATTTAGAGCTCTAATGGGTCTTAATAGGTCTAAATGACCCATTAATGACTTTGGTTGACCAAGTCAAGGGTTGACTTGGTCAACCTAGTCAATTAGGGTCAAGGGAGAGATGGATTGAGCCTTAGATTGGGCTTGAGTAGATTTGAATTTGATTTGGGTCGATTTAGACCCATTAGGGTCTATATGGGTCAACCTGGGTTGACCTGGTCAACCAGGTTGACCCAGGGCCAAGACCTGGGCCCAATGGGTCAAGCTTAACCCACTGAGCCTAGTGGAGGAGGAAATAGGGTTTGGAGAGCCCTAGACTGAGTTTGGATTTGACTAGAGCTGGAATAGACCTATTAAGGCCTATTGGGTCAACCCAGGTTGACCTGGTCAACTAGGTTGACCCAGGGCCTGTGCTTGGGCCCAATGGGTTAGGTTTGACCCATTGAACTCAAGGGAGGAGAGAATTGAGCTTTGGGAGCCCTAGATTGGATTTGAAATGGAAAACATGTGATCTGGGTCAATTTAGGTCGACCTAGGTTGACCTAGGGCCTGGGTCTGGGCTCAACAGACTTGTCTTGACTCCCTGAACCCATTGGGATGGGTTCTGGGGTCTAGTCTGGTCAAATTTGACCATGCCAACTCCTTGACCTTGGTCTAGGGGAAAATCAGGGTCAACAACTTTATGGATGAGTTTTTCAGTATTTGGATAGTTTAGTAGCTCTGCAGTTTGTCATTTATTTCAATGAATATTGGTAGAAAATCTAAAATAATTTCAAAACTAAATCTTGGGGTTTGCCTGTCACAGCTCAACACGATAGGACCTATCCTGGTCGGGTTGGGTTGTGACACCAAAGACCCGAACACGTCTGTCATAGTGAAACATATGAGTTTAATTATGAGTGGATGAGGTGCAACGTTCATGCTATATGTACGGAGGTGAGTTACAAGTGGATGCCAATTTCATGTCAACTTATTATGGAGGTAGGAATCGTTCTCTACAAGTGCCAAAAAATATCAACTTAAAGCAGCTTAAGTTAAGGATTCTCAAAGCCCTGAAGTACGATACTCGAAGTATTATATGAACTTAGTCTGTCAAGTGCCTGTAGGCAATGAGTTTATCACTTCACATGTTGAGGATGACAATGTTTGTGAAGTTTTATTATGCCAACCTACTACTGAATTTCTCATCATGTTCGTTGATATCAAAGAGATTAGTTTGCCTCCAAATTCACAAAGATATGAATCTTCCACCCAAGGTGAATGGGTTGAAGTGCTTGTTGGTCCTGCAAGGCTAGGACCAGTACAAGATCCTATTGATTAGTGAGTTTCCTATATCGCATATTATTAATGATCTAATATAATATTTCTGTGTTGATTAATAAATAAAGATGAATTTTTTTAATGTAGTGATATAGAGAACCAAAATATGCATGAACCTCCAGCCCCTTCGACACAATTGATCCCTTCATATCATTACAGTTATGAGACTATAAGTAGTGGCTCTAGTGAGCAGTGTTCTGATGAGGATGTTGATGATCTTTTACCACTGGTGAAAGATGGAGTTGCAGTTGATAATGAAGATATTCAAAATGTCATTCAAGATTACTGCTCCAGATCAATTAACACTGAGGATGCAATGATGACAAATAATAATTATGACGACACTTGTAGGATAACACAATAATGAGATCAACAAGTTGAGTTTGATAATGTTCATGACCCAAAGATGACAGTTGAGGATGAATTCTCGATTCCTACCAAATTACTTGAAGGGATATGCTTCATGAGAAATGTTGATTTGCAATTTGCATTACAAGGATTGTCAATCCAAAATAATGTTCAATATATTATCATCGCATCAAATACTACAAAATTTACGGTTGCATGTGCAAAGCATGATTGCCAGGTGTCTCCTTGCCTTTGGTAGCTACATTCTGCTCTGAGCAAACACTTAGGTGGTATATAAAAAATCTCATCTATAAAGTACCAACATATTTGTGCCACTTCAATTCTTGAAAGTGGCCACCGTTAGTGTAACTCGTAGTTTATAAGTTTCTATATATTGTCGATAATTAGAAAACAAATGGACTTGAAGCCGAGGGAGATAATTGGTCACATGGAAGCAAAGTTCAACATAAAAATTTCATACATAAAGGCTTGTGATGCTCGGTGAAAGACTATTAAGGTTATTTTTGGGATTTGGGAGGAGTCGTACCAGACTTTAAATTTGTTCATGAATGCCGTAGTCTCTACAATGTCACAAACTATATATAAAATTCAAAGCACACAGACGAATAGGTTTCAAAGACTTTTTTGGGCATTCGGTCCTTCAATTACTGGGTGGACCTACTATCGACCTGTTATTAGTCTCGATGGGACATTCCTGCTTGGTAAATATCAAGGAATATTATTAACTACGATTGGCTTGGATTATAATAATTGTTTATTTCCTCTTGCCTTCATTATTATTTAGTCAGAATGTACATAATCATGGATTTGTTTCCTTAGGCAACTACATGTGCTCCTCCCAATTATTACAAATAGGCAAAATTTATGTATCATATTTGACAGGCATGTCGATTTAGTCCGAGGATGTAGGGAAATTTTCCTTGGTGTAGCTCGCCTGCACTGCTTAAGGCATATACATGAAAACTTCAAGAAAGCAATATGAAAGATGGGGTTAGGTGATGTTGAATTTCTGTGTTAGAAAATATATCTAGCTAGCAATATTGATGATCTATGTATTTATAATAAATGCATGACAAATATAAAAAATCAAGGTTGATATCCACCAGTGGTTGGTGGACCAAGATGTCGCCCAATGGTCATTAATACACGATGGTGGATTTATATATGGTGTAATGACAATAAATACAACCGAATCTTTTAATGATGTATTAAAAAGAGGTTGAGAATTGCCAGTTCAAGCATTGATCACAACCATCTATTATAATGTTGTTGAAATGTTTATAAAGCATTTAGAGTTTATTACAACTGATGAGCAGCAAAATAATAGCTTATTTTCCCCACATGTGTAGACTTCACTTAAAAGGGTTGAGGAAGATGAAAGAAGATTATCTAAACTAGTACATCTTAATAAGTACGAATTCTAAGTTCTCGACATGTCCTCCAGATCGTATCGTGTCGAGTTAGTTATATATTTGAATTTGTAATGATTTCTTTAGTAATGTTGATTTCAAATTTTATTTCCCTGTTATTGATAAACGCTTATTCCTTAATCTCCTAATTTATGTAGGTTAAATGGCATCCGAACAACATTGGTGTAAGAAGAAATGACCCACCGATAAGCCTATGATAAAGGCTACTAGCCATGTTGCACCCCCAGCGCAGCTTCACCCCAACATTGCTTCTTTGCATGGGACACATAGAGCTGCATATCCTAATCAAGTACATACCATTTAATTATTCTCTTCGATAGTATGATTAAAATTTGAAAGTTCGAAAGGGATGTTAAGCCCTAGTGAACTAGTCCCGAGGCTAACCAAGAGGGGGGGTGAATTGGTTATTTAAAAATTTCACGATAACTACAAAAAATCTTTTCGATACTTAGCAGCGGAAACAAGTAAACAATAACGAAAAGATCAACCAACGATATTCACCCAAGCAGTTTATATTGAAAAGTAAAATGCAAAACTGAATCAGAAAAGCAAACCAGATTTTATAGTGGTTCGGTCAACTTGACCTACGTCCACTCCCCGGAGCCTCCCCTCCGGGTATTGCACTAAACGAAAGTGACTCTCCTTTTGCTCCCACAGCAAGGCGGAGAAGCCTGTACAAAACACCTCCTTTTCACCACACGGTGAGGCAGAGAACCTGACCTCCTTTCGCTTCCTCCTGAAGCAGGCAGAGAACCTTCGAACTCCTTTTTCTTCCACCTGAAGCGGGCAGAGAACCCACGAACTCCTTTCGCTTCCTCCTGAAGCGGGCAGAGAACCCACGAACTCCTTTCGCTTCCACCTGAAGCGGGCAGAGAACCCGGATCTTCTTGCGAACGATCCTCCCACGAAGAACACCGACTAGACGACAGACGACGAGCGGAGAAGACGACTCTGATCCGTGCTTGGAGCAACCTTAGTGAATCCCTCACTAACTCCCCCTCACAAGATCTCTTCTCTCTCTCCCAACTCTCTCTCTCTAGGATTTCTTAGGGAAGGAAGGCAGCAAAAGATTTTTTCAAAAATTGGAAAAAGTTCTTTTAAAGGAGGGCTTAAATTTTGCCCTAAATCTCAACTTGTCGGCCAAGATTGTCCAGGACGATCGGTAGATTGTCCTGTACGATCAGTTCAAATTCAGCTGTTTCAGCCTGGACGATCTGGCTCTTCTGGACGATCAGTAGAAAAAGTTGTTCATATCGTCCCGTACGATCCTGCGATCGTCCGGGACGATTAGTTCAAATTGAGGGAAATCGTCCAGAAGACAGTTCGGGTCGTCCAGAGAAATCTGTGCTGGACGACCAAAAAATGACTTGATCGTCCCGGACGATAGGGTAATCGTCCGGTACGATTAGTTCAAAAAGGCCCCAAATCGTCCTATAAATAGTTCTGAACGTACAGCTGAAATGCACAAGACGATCACGATCGTCCGGGACGATCCTGCGATCGTCCAGGACGATGTGATCGTATCAATTAAATATTAATTGCTTTCCTTAATTACCAGACTAATTTAGGCATGATTGTAGTGAATCGTCCAGGACGATACACGTATCGTCTGGGACGATCAGACCAAAATACTTAAAATAAAACTTGCCTAACTTAATCTGGCGGCTGAGAATTTCTGATTTAGGAATATCGTCCCGTACGATCCGTAGATCATCCAGGACGATCGGCTCAATCAGTCCTTCTTAACTTAGTCGCCCTAATTAGGGTTTCTGTTTTAACTGGATCGTCTAGGACAATGTGGATATCGTTCAGGACGATCTGAATAAATTTGCAACAGAAACTCTAATTCACTTAATCTCTCTCTCCCTGAGTGTGTGTGTGCAAGGTTACTTAGCTAGGGAATCAGTTACATTACAATTGACTCAATAAAAAGAAAAATCATACATTTGATACACTTGGACCTGATCTTGAGTTGGCTTGAGTGGCTCGCGGTATTTTGTGCCTGAAACAGATTAGCCAAGCAAAACACACTGGAAACATGTTTGTCATCATCAAAACCAGATTTACAACAATCTCCCCCTTTTTGATGATGGCAAACATTTGTAAAGTAGTCTGACAGTAAAGATAAACTAGGAGATCAAACAAACAAATATTTTTTTTTAAGTTTCATTTAACAGCTAAAACAATACAGGAAACAAGACTCAGAAAACAGAAACAAAGACACGACACGACTACAACTCTGACTCCCCCTTTTGACATCACAAAAAGGAGGAGCGAAAAACACAACCATGAAATCAAAATAACAAAAAGACAAATAAAACTTACGTCAAAAACACATAGAAGTATTTTTTTTTATTTAAAAATTTTTTGATTAAGCTGCTCTTAGAAAATCAGAATTTTTCCTTGACTTTAGATTCGAAAACCAATGACAGGATGATTGACAGCGCTGAAATCCAGAAAAGGTTGGAAATAATCAACGTTCGTAGCGCCGACCCCGGGCACCTTATCGATGCAAACCTCTTTCAAAACACAAATCCGATTCAGAATAAAAGACATTAGATTTGAAAAGAAATCCTTTCAAGCCTCGTTCCAGAAAAATATCTGATATAATAGTGTTACAAAGTAAAAAATCAGAAATCAGGATTTTCAAGACTCAAGCTTTTGAAAATATTAAGTGGCGCACAGATTTTTCTAAGACATTTAATAATCTGAAAGGAAAGAAAGCTTGTGTTGGGCTCATTTTGTGCCTCTTTTTCAAATTGGTTGGCACTTTGCGCATCTTTTGATTTTTGATACACTTTGTGTATCCAATTTGGCAATTTCACATCTTTTCAGTTTTGGGCTCATTTTATGCCTCTTTTTCAAATTATCTGGCGCACTGCGCATCTTTTATAAGCTTTCTCCTTTTCATAATCATTAAAGAGTCTCAGCTGTGAGATTATCTTTCAGACATAGGAGATGACTCTCCGCAGTAAGGAAGAACGATTCACAAAACAAAATCCATACAACATATGATAAATGCAATCACTTGGTTTAGAAAATCAAACTAATGACTCAAGACTTTGAAAAACACTATTGATATGAGGCAGATTACTGTAGGAAGAGAAAATAATCTCTATTTCAAAAACTAACATTTTAATTTTGAAAAGGATTTTTATTCAAAAAAAACTACACACCAGTAAAGGAGTTAGAGGAAGAGAAACAATTATTAATGTTTCTTCCCTTTAACAGATTCAGCGAAGTCAATCACTGCTTATCAGCTTCCAAACCAAAACAAGGTAAAAACTCTCAGTCAAAAATTCAGATCACCAGAAGTAGTGAGCGGTGATCAGATCTTGAAAAGCATAAAAACAGGTAGAAAATCATAGCAAAGTAAATACTCAAATCAAACTAACAAAAAGGGTAACACAGAAATCAGCAGAAGAAATAAAATCAACTGAAAGCAAATAATCAAACCAAAACTAACTAACAGAAATCAGAAATCACAATACAAAAACTAACTAACAGAAATCAGAAAACAGAATACAAAAAACTAACTAACAGAAATCAGAATACCAATCATAAATCAGCAGTCATCAGAATCAAGCATTTATATCAATCACTCCTAATCTGGTTCTCAAAATGCTGAATGAGTCAAAGGCCAGTGGTTTAGTGAATATGTCAGCCAGCTGATTTTCAGTTGCTACGTGGTGTAGCTCAATGTCCCCTTTTATAACATGGTCCCTAATAAAGTGATGCCTAATGTCAATGTGTTTGGTCCTAGAATGTTGGATTGGATTCTTAGAGATACAGATGGCACTAGTATTATCACACAGAACAGAAATTGTGCCAACAGGTACTCCTAAATCCAAGACTTGCTGCTTCAACCAAAGAACTTGGGCCACACAACTCCCTAAGGCAATGTACTCAGCTTCAGCAGTGGAAAGTACAACTGAGTTCTGTTTTCTACTGGACCAGGAGACTAACGACTGTCCTATGAATTGACAAGTCCCAGAGGTACTCTTCCTATCCACCCTACACCCCGTAAAGTCAGAGTCAGAATATCCAATGATCTCAAAAGAGGTGCTGTGCCTAGGGTACCAAATTCCTAGGTTTGGGGTCCTTAAAAGATATCTAAGAATTCTCTTAACAGCAGTCAGGTGGGACTCTTTAGGATCAACCTGAAACCTAGCACAAAGACAGACACTAAACATGTTATCAGGTCGGCTAGCAGTCAGGTAAAGCAGTGACCCTATTATCCCTCTATACTTCTTCTGATCAACAGATTTTCCATTTGAATCCTTATCTAACTGAACTGAGGAGGGCATGGGAGTATTGATTGGCTTGGCTTTGTCCATTTCATATTTCTTCAAAATGTCCTTAGTGTATTTTGATTGATTGAGAAAGGTTCCATCATCCGTTTGTCTTATGCTAAACCCCAAAAAGTAGGACAATTCTCCCATCATACTCATCTCAAACTCTTTACTCATTGTTTTAGAAAACTCTTCACATAAGTATTTATCAGAAGATTCAAAAATTATATCATCAACATAGATCTGGACAATGAGTAAGTCATCTCCTAATCTCCTCAGAAAAAGGGTGGTGTCTACGCTCCCCTTAACAAACTCTCTTTCTAACAGGAATGTGCTAAGCCTCTCATACCAAGCTCTGGGTGCCTGTTTCAATCCATATAAGGCCTTTTTTAATTTATAGACATGATTTGGATATTGGGAACTCTCAAAACCTAGGGGTTGTTCTACGAAAACATCTTCTTTAATTACCCCATTTAAAAAGGCACTCTTGACATCCATTTGAAACAGCTTAAATCCCTTATAATAGGCAAAGGCTAGTAGCACTCTAATGGCTTCCAATCTAGCTACAGGGGCAAAAGTTTCCTCAAAATTTATCCCTTCTATCTGATTATAGCCCTTAGCCACAAATCTTGCCTTATTTCTCACCACCACACCAGAATCATTCATCTTATTCTTAAAGACCCACTTGGTTCCCACAATACTTTGATTTTTAGGTCTTTCTACTAACTCCCAAACATCATTCCTTACAAATTGATTCAATTCTTCCTGCATAGCTAAAATCCAAAATTCATCCGACAGGGCTTGATTGATGTTGGTGGGTTCAGTCATTGAGATAAAGGCAGAATGGTTTACTTCCTTCCTAAGTCCATGCCTAGTCCTAACACCTTCAGAAGGGTCTCCTAAGATCAGTTCTTTAGGATGACTTGAAGAATATCTCCAATCTCTAGGCAATGGGGTTTGAGGTTCTACCCTTTCCTCCAAATTTGTATTTCCAACTCCTTGGGTAACCTCAACAATCTCTTCATCTTCTACTTCAGATCTAGACTCCTTAGGATCAGATTCATCAAACACTACATGGGTTGTTTCTTCCACCACCAAAGTCATCCTATTGAACACCCTAAAGGATTTCCCCACACTTGAATATCCTAAGAACACTCCTTCATCAGATTTGGGGTCAAATTTTCCTAAGGGTGACTTCCCGTTGTTCAGAATGAAAACCTTACAGCCAAAGACATGGAGGTGGGACAGATTTGGTGTTCTACCCTTAATGATCTCATAAGGTGTCTTGTTCAGTTTGACTCTCACATTCACCCTATTCAGCACATAACAGGCAGTGTTCACCGCTTCAGCCCAAAAGTATTTTGGAAGTGAATACTCGGCAAGCATGGCTCTAGCGGCTTCCACTAAGGTCCTGTTCTTCCTTTCAGCTACCCCGTTCTGCTGAGGGGTCCTAGGAGCTGAAAAATTGTGACTAATCCCATGGTTCTCACAAAAACTTCCAAATCTTTCATTTTCAAACTCCCCTCCGTGATCACTATGGATGGTGATAATCTCACATCCTAACTTCTTCTGAATCCAAGTAGAGAAAGATCTAAACTCATCAAATGACTCAGACTTGTGTGACAAAAACTTAACCCAAGTGAACCTTGAATAATCATCAATAATCACAAAACCATAGACTCTCCCCCCTAAGCTGGCAGTGCTAATGGGTCCAAAGAGGTCCATGTGAAGAACTTCTAAAGGTCTAGAGGTGCTAATGTCCTTAACAGAGTGAAAAGAGGACTGGACTTGCTTCCCCAACTGACAGGCATCACACAGGTGATCCTTAGTGAACTTAAGCTTGGGCACACCTCTAACTAAGTCCTTTTGGGTGACTCTCCTAAGGGTTTTCATACTGGCATGACACAATCTCCTATGCCATAACCAAGACTCATCAGCAGCAGTTTTTAAGCAAATTGAATTATCAGATTTAATGCTACTTACATCCAGCTTGTAGACGTTGTTGATCCTTTGCCCCTGCAAAACAACTTCATCATTTAAGCTTAAAATGCAGCCAGTGGGCAGGAATTTGATGCTGTATCCCTTGTCACAGAGTTGACTGATGCTCAGCAGGTTGTGTTTCAGTCCATCTACAAGCAAAATATTATCAATCATAAAGTTCTTTGAATCACCAATTATACCTGTGCCTACCACCTTCCTGGTGGTGTTATCTCCAAGTGTAACCTTGCCTTCAGCTCTGGCCTCCAGTGAAATGAACTGATTTGCATCTCCAGTCATATGTCTAGAACATCCGCTGTCCAGGTACCACATGCTCTCACGAGATCTTGTGTGAGAGCACACCTACAAAATCATCAAATGTCAGTCTTAGGAACCCAAACAGATTTGGGTTCCTTCTTATGAAAAGAAGAATGCGATGCATGCGTGCTGTGCTGTGAAACAGGCAGTTTGGGTCTCCACACCCAATATGTACTACGGTGAACAGTACAAGTGTGTGATATGTGTCCTAATATGCCACATGAAAAACATCTAACACCAGGAAAAAGATTAACTAAACGTCGTGAGTGATAGTGCCTCTTCCTAGTAGTGTATGAAACATGCTTTGATGAACTTGCAACAGAATTTTTAAAAGGTGGCGGTGCATAAAACTGTTCAAAGGTAGGCGGTGTTTTGTTCTTTTCAAAAGCACTGATCTTTACTTTCAAAAACTCATTTTCTTTCTTTAAACTTGCAATTTCAAATTTTAAGGTTCCCTTGCTACTTTCTACTTCACATGCCATTGTATCTAACTCTTTAAAAGCTTTTTCTAAATCAACATGCGTGGTTTTCAAAGAATCATGCTCAGAAACTAAATCAGAATATTTTTTGTTCAATTCATCAAACTCATCAAGCAGAGACATGTGATTGGAATCAAGTGTGGAATAATCTTTAACTACAGAATCATGCTCTTTTTGTAAAGTCAAATAATCTAATTTCAAACTAGCATGGGTTTTCTTAAGCTTCCTATACGATGTATGAATCTTTTCAGAAACTTCAAATAACTGATCGTAAGTAAGCTCACATACCTCTTCCTGGTCCGATTGACCAGGGTGATCATCCGCCATCAGACACAAGTTTGTTTCCTCCTCTTCAGCTTCAGTCTCAGAAGAGTCGGATGCAGAGTCTGCCCAGAACGCCTTCTGAATCCGCTTCTTATCCTTTCTGAACTTTGGTTTCTCCTCACTCTTCTCCTTGCTTGGGTGAGCTTTAAGTGTTGGACAATCAGCCTTAATGTGTCCATGCTTCCTACATTCAAAATAAACCGATTCAGATGAACCCTTAAAGTTTTTATTGAACTTACCCTTGTTCCACTTCTGATAGTTCTTGTGTTTCTTCCTTAGAAAGCTTTTGAATTGCCTTGTGATTAAGGCAACTTCATCGCTATCAGACCCGGAAGTGCTAGCATCTGAATCTTTGGCCTTTAGTGCCACGGTCTTCTCTTTCTTGCGTTCACCTGCATCAAGTTACCTTTGGTTCACCCCTTGCTCGTAAGCAATGAGTGATCCAAGTAAGCTGTCAATAGAGTAAGTATTTAAATCTTTGGATTCAGTAATAGCAGTAATCTTAGCATCATAAGAAGCAGGCAAACATCTAAGAATCTTGTTCACTCTTTCGTAGTTGGTAAGTTCTCTACCTAAAGCATGCAAAGAGGTAACAATCTGAGTGAATCTTGTGTACATTTCTGAAATAGTCTCACTAGGTTTCATGCGAAAAAGTTCGTAATCATGTAACAAGATGTTTAACCTAGATTGTTTGACTTCAGTTGTACCTTCGTATGTTATACATAACCTATCCCAGATTTCCTTTCCCGTTGTACAAGTAGAAACACACATATAGTCTTCAGATTTTAAAGCACAAAAGAAACAGTTCAAACATTTTGCATTCAACTGTGCTAAATCACGATCATCAAACGTCCAATCAGCAAACGGCAATTCAGTTTTCACATTGTTAATCATTCGAAAAGGTGGTTCGTATCCGTCCTTAACTAACATCCACATGCGATAATCAATAGATTGCAGAAAAGTAGACATGCGTGTTTTCCAAAAATCAAAAGGAATATTGTCAAACAACGGTGGTCTAGTAATAGAATAACCTTCAGCAGTATTACGATTGTTACAGTTAGCCATTGGATCAAATTCAAAAGTTTTTAAACAGAAATTTTGAATCCCTATTTGATACCACTTGAAAGTTCGAAAGGGATGTTAAGCCCTAGTGAACTAGTCCCGAGGCTAACCAAGAGGGGGGGTGAATTGGTTATTTAAAAATTTCACGATAACTACAAAAAATCTTTTCGATACTTAGCAGCGGAAACAAGTAAACAATAACGAAAAGATCAACCAACGATATTCACCCAAGCAGTTTATATTGAAAAGTAAAATGCAAAACTGAATCAGAAAAGCAAACCAGATTTTATAGTGGTTCGGTCAACTTGACCTACGTCCACTCCCCGGAGCCTCCCCTCCGGGTATTGCACTAAACGAAAGTGACTCTCCTTTTACTCCCACAGCAAGGCGGAGAAGCCTGTACAAAACACCTCCTTTTCACCACACGGTGAGGCAGAGAACCTGACCTCCTTTCGCTTCCTCCTGAAGCAGGCAGAGAACCTTCGAACTCCTTTTGCTTCCACCTGAAGCGGGCAGAGAACCCACGAACTCCTTTCGCTTCCTCCTGAAGCGGGCAGAGAACCCACGAACTCCTTTCGCTTCCACCTGAAGCGGGCAGAGAACCCGGATCTTCTTGCGAATGATCCTCCCACGAAGAACACCGACTAGACGACAGACGACGAGCGGAGAAGACGACTCTGATCCGTGCTTGGAGCAACCTTAGTGAATCCCTCACTAACTCCCCCTCACAAGATCTCTTCTCTCTCTCCCAACTCTCTCTCTCTCTAGGATTTCTCAGGGAAGGAAGGCAGCAAAAGATTTTTTCAAAAATTGGAAAAAGTTCTTTTAAAGGAGGGCTTAAAATTTGCCCTAAATCTCAACTTGTCGGCCAAGATCGTCCAGGACGATCGGTAGATCGTCCTATACGATCAGTTCAAATTCAGCTGTTTCAGCCTGGACGATCTGGCTCTTCTGGACGATCAGTAGAAAAAGTTGTTCATATCGTCCCGTACGATCCTGCGATCGTCCGGGACGATTAGTTCAAATTGAGGGAAATCGTCCAGAAGACAGTTCGGGTCGTCCAGAGAAATCTGTGCTGGACGACCAAAAAATGACTTGATCTTCCCGGACGATAGGGTAATCGTCCGGTACGATTAGTTCAAAAAGGCCCCAAATCGTCCTGTAAATAGTTCTGAACGTACAGCTGAAATGCACAAGACGATCACGATCGTCCGGGACGATCCTGCGATCGTCCAGGACGATGTGATCGTATCAATTAAACATTAATTGCTTTTCTTAATTACCAGACTAATTTAGGCATGATTGTAGTGAATCGTCCAGGACGATACACGTATCGTCCAGGACGATACACGTATCATCCGGGACGATCAGACCAAAATACTTAAAATAAAACTTGCCTAACTTAATCTGGCGGCTGAGAATTTCTGATTTGGGAATATCATCCCGTACGATCCGTAGATCGTTCAGGACGATCGGCTCAATCAGTCCTTCTTAACTTAGTCGCCCTAATTAGGGTTTCTGTTTTAACTGGATCGTCCAGGACGATGTGGATATCGTCTAGGACGATCTGAACAAATTTGTAACAGAAACTCTAATTCACTTAATCTATCTCCCTGAGTGTGTGTGTGCAAGGTTACTTAGCTAGGGAATCAGTTACATTACAATTGACTCAATAAAAAAAAATCATACATTTGACACACTTGGACCCAATCTTGAGTTGGCTTGAGTGGCTCGCGGTCTTTTGTGCCTGAAACAGATTAGCCAAGCAAAATACACTGGAAACATGTTTGTCATCATCAAAACCAGATTTGCAATAAAATTAATATTGAAAGTTAACTGCTACTAAACTGTTCTCCTTACAGGGAACAATTCTAGAAGAGGCATCACATCTTCTAATGTTCCATGAATGGCTGTTAAACTATCCAAGATTTATGGATGCATTAAGAATGGCTGACTTATATTGTGTTAGTCAAATGAGGTATTTAAGGATGGACCACCATCTATTGATAGCTTTAGTGGAGAGGTGGTCACCGCAGACGAACAATTTTCACCTTATAGTTGGCGAGATGACTATCACTTTATAGGATATGGCTATGATATTGGATGTGTATATAGATGGTCCAACTTTGATGGGTCTCACAATTGTTGGAGCAGGGAGACGTTGGTTGAGTTTGCCAAATTGCTACGATGACCTATTAGGGAGTCATCCACTCTCCGATGTAGTATACCGTGACCCCTTCAATAACTGTATCATGTCCATATTTTAAATGGGTCAGGCACAGGTACAGACTTGCATCCTGCTCAGATAGTTCCGTTGGACATTTTGGCGTTACTCATACTTAGACTTGAACAAGATGGATTTTTGGAGGCATGTTCAGGCATACATCTTGTTTATCATGTGTTGTCATCTACTCCCAGATACATCAGGTTCAAAGATACATTTACAGTACTTGACAATTATGGAGGATTTTGCAGTATTCAGTATGCACTTTCTTGGGGGGAACAGTATTGGCTCACTTGTACAGGGAGTTGAGTGAAGCAACAAGGCTTAGTAGGGCCAATATAGCTATACACTTATTATAGATTTGGGCTTGGGAGTACCTTTATGTTGGTCGACCAGCACTTCGTGTGCCTTTTCTGTTGGAATCCAGGATCCCGAGCACTTAATTTTGATGGTGACAACTAATATTTACTGAGTAAATATAGACTTCCGTTAGATTATAAATGTTTAATCTTTGTATATGAGCACTAACATTTCAGGTCAGATGCATACTGCTAAAGATTACTGGAGACTCAAACCGGGTAAAATAGGATGTTGAAGAGTCTGTAATTTTTATTTATTTATCTTTATTTTTTTTGAGTCTGCCACAGAAGCATGCATGTGAAAGGAGCAACCATGCACACACACAGGGGGAGAAATTTTTTTTTTTAAAAAAAAATGAAAATGATAATTTTTTTATCGTACTGTACGATCTTATATCGTACTGTACGATTAATTGAAAATACTCAGGCAACGACTAATTCTCTAATGTTTAAATTTATAAATTTATCGTACTGTACGATCCAGATCGTACTGTACGATGATTTGTAATTGTGAAACCCTAGCCGCCAGAATAAGTTTGGTAAGTTTTCGAATTTGATTTTATGAACTATTCGTACTGTACGATATGTATCGTACTGTACGATTAATTAATAACTTGCCAAAATTATCTCCCTAATCAGGAAATAAAACGTTGGTTTCTAATTATATGTCGATCGTACTGTACGATGTTAAATCGTACTGTACGACTGATAGATACGATTTCAGTCGTCCCAGAGATCGTACCAGACGAAACCAATGTTTTTTGTTCTGATCGTCCTGGACGATATTCATATCGTACAGGACGATATCAAGAAATGAACTAATCGTACTGTACGACTGGTGGAGTGCTGGACGATTGACAGAGACGATTTTCTTCGTCCCAGCGATCGTACCAGACGATCCCAAGAAATTTTGAACTGATCGTACTGGACGATAGTCCTATCGTACAGGACGATATCATGAAAAACACTATTCGTACTGTACGATTAAATGAGTGCTGGATGACTGACAGAGACGAGTTCTTTCGTCCCGAGGTTCGTCCCACAGTTCGTCCCGTACGAACAGTACGAATCAATAGTATCGTACTGTACGATATACATATCGTACTGTACGATATGAATAAAATTCGATACCTATTCGTCTACACTCGTACTGGACGGAGCTGTAATTGAACTGATCGTACTGTACGATTATAAATCGTACTGTACGAACAGAAACACAAAAGTTGAATTTTTTAGGGTTTTCTGAAGCCTGATATAAAAAACAACTTATTATTTTTCTATAATAGTTGTTGATCAATCCTTTTTGCTGTGAGAGGCTTGGAGGAAAAAGAAGGGGATTCGGTAGAGAAGTTTTTGGAGAGATCTAGAGCTTGAGAGAGGAAGGTGAAGGTGAGCTTGAGCGTGAGGGAGAAGTAGTGTGAGGGGATCACACGGTGGCTCCAAGCTAGCTGCATGCTTTGCTCCTCTTGTGGCTTTAGAAGCTTCAAGAAAGTTCTCGAAGGAAGAATCACTTCAAGATCAACATCGCCAAGGTACTCTGCCATCTCCAGGAGGGAGAAAAAGGAGAAGGTCCGCTGCCGTCACCGGGAGGGTGACATAGCGTTTGGTATTCCGCCGCACCGAGGGAGGTGAAAGTGAGTATTGTAAAGGCTTCTCCGCCTTGCTGTGGGGGCAAAAGGAGAGTCAACTTTTACTAGTGCAAATCCCGGAGTAGAGGACTCCGGGGAGTGGACGTAGGTCAAGTGACCGAACCACTATAAAAATTTCTGGTGTATTTTTTCCTGTTTACCGCACTTTACTTTTCATGCTTTTAAATTTGTGCGTTTTAATTGCTTGGTGAAAAATCAATTTTTAAATCTCGTAGTGTTATCAATTTTATCGTTGTGATCGTTGTAATTGCTTCCGCACATTGGTTGTTAAATTATATTTCGAAAATACAAAAAAAATTAGAACTCTTGCGTAGGGTCAAATTTTTAAAATACCAATTCACCCCCCTCTTGGCGCATCTCGTACTTTCATTTTCCAGTACAGCTTGATGGTATGAGTGTTGGGTCCAAGCACGAAGTCAATTTAATTATTTATTTGTTTCTAATATGGCATGAATATTCTTCTCAATCATCTAAAATTTATTTGGAATAGGTGGAATGAGGATCGGCTCAGAGAATTGCCCGTGGATAACATCATCAGCCATAAGGATGAGCTTGATGGTCTATCTGATAGCCAGGTACGTAAAATTTAATTTTAATGCTATGTTATATGTTTCAATTTTAATGCTATGTTATTTACTTAATTTTTTAGCCAGCTAAGTAAATTTTGAATGCGCAGGTGATTTATGAGCCATACACACATGATATTCGTGCTCAGGTTACACACATATGTTTGGCAGGTGAAGAGATGTGGACTACACAAGTAATTGTGATTAGTTGGAAGAGGGTTGAGTGGCACTTACCCGATCGAGTTCTACGACAGTTCGATTTATGCTCTACTACTGCTATACAACATATGGACCTGACTTTCAAAAGAGTAGATGGTCGTGGGAAATTAGACATGGATTTGATATTATACCACTAAGCCTACATTGCCATATGGGAGAGCAGGTATGAATACATAGTTACTGGGGAGCATCTTGGTAAGGGCAGTGATTATGTTGTGCATCAATTGCTACAATGGTATAAATGGATAATACTATACATACTGAAGGCACCTGTTGATCCTCCCACCACGTCATATCTTAGAACTCCCTCGGAGCACCTTCTGGTATGTAAATATGAAACATAGCGTCAATTTCTTAGACCCTTATTTGCAAAATTATTATAAAAGTAATATTGTCATTTCAGAGGGATTTCTTCCTTGGTATGAAACGTGCATTGCTACGGCACTTCAACGACATTGAAGATACATAGTAGTAGAGGGACATAAACACAATAGTGGAGCTTTGCCGTGGTTTGCGCTGGCAGATGCATATTGAGGAGCAATGATACTTTGATGATATAACTGGACATGATACACCACTGTGCATGACCTAGGATGCTCCTCAGCATTATAGTGAATTTGTTGGACCCTCTTCTTATCCTGATCAAGGGCCCTCTGAGGATATCTTCAGTTACCAGATGCCAACGAATTTGCATGCATACCTCATCCCATATTTTGTACTAAGCACCCTTTAGACAGCTGACGTACCTCAGGATGACATTGCTGCGGAGGAACATCATCTGTTACGTGAAAGGCCTCTCTGACCACCGCAGTATTACACTCCCATTAGTTATGCATTGCCCGAGAGGCCACGTAGGCGAGGCTAGCTTAGCATATGATTATTCTACATATGATGTATTTCATTATGCTTTTATTATGAATTATGTATTTCATTATGCTTTTATTATGGATCACTGTCATGAATCATGTATATAATTATGCTTTTGTTATGCAATAGGGGTGCAAACGAGTCGAGTCGAGTCAAGCTCGAGTCAGAGGGTGTTCGAGTCGAGCTCAAACTATAATCGAGCTCAAAAAGTCAAGCTTGAGCTCGACTCGTGACAGTGTAACAAGTTAATCGAGCCACTCGACGAGCCGCTCGGTTTTCCAATTTTCATTTCGACTTCTTGGTTTCTCGCTTGGTTTGCCACCCAATTTTTGTTTTTCCGCCATGTTATAATGGCTGTGGCTTTGGGAAAGATGCAAGTCTCCTCATATAATAAATGCTGCTGCTTTGGGATATAACTTTTTAATTATATATATATATGAAAATTTCACTGCTTTAGTAATGATAAAGCTGCAACATTAATTTCACTAGTTTTTTGAAAATCTCACAGCAGCATAAATGCTGCCGCTTTGAAAAATATGACTATTTTTTATTGTTTAAACTTATTTATTTGAACTTGCCTTAAATATTAATGATGCTGCTTTGGACTTTTTAGGTTAATTTAATAAACAAATTAATAATAAAAAAACCAAACATTAATTCGAGCCGGCTCGCGAGCTCACGAGTTGAGCCTCTTTTGAGCTCGAGCTCGACTCGTGAGCTCGATAAGCTTGGCTCTCGAGCCCATTAATGAGTCGAGCTCGAGCCGGCTCGGCTCACTTACACCCCTATTATGGAATGGACATTAAGTTTTAAAATTTAATTGAGAAAATCTTACTTTAAAGTCATTGCAACATAAAAAGAACTTATGTGACAATACCATACAAATAGGGATACGAATCTCCAAAGGAGAATGTTTACAACACATAATAAAAGGTTACAATAATAATAATAATAAAATAAGGTTTTAATAGTATTAGATAAAATAAACGTCTACAACAACATGGAATTTAGCAAAACTAACACACTTAACAAAGTTTAACATACACATCCATAAAACTTAATAACTTCGACGATAACAGACACAAACTACATTCAAATCACATTCATAAATTACTTAACTAACACACATAAGAAAGTTCTCAAAAAAAGAAGGCCTTCAAATATTCTTGATCACGATGCGCATGCGACATCGGAGATGGGATTGAGTTGGGCAATAATTGAATTTGTGCTTAAACCAATGCTAGAAGTATTGCTAGTTTGATGCATTGATAAACTCCTTCCTCTTTTTATCTAGCATAATAATCAAATTCTTATATGATTAAACGAGGAATACATCAGTCGCAGGATGCCATGTACGGTAAAGAATACACTGATATATATTAGCCACTGGGTTATTCACAATCACCTATAACGACCCATCTTTACGGTGTCCAATTTCAGCAGATCTAGCCATTATAATGTTAATCGGCGCTACATGTCCCAGCTGTTCCATATACCTCTTTTGCAGAAATCTCAAACCCGCCTCATTCGAACGGACTCCATCCCTGTAAAAGGGAGTCTTTATAACTTCGACGTGTGTGTGCCATAATATGCAGTCTTCCATGTCTGACTAGGAATGCATATAACACCGATAAATGTCATTCGATTTGGCCATTTCATCTAACCCATCATCAGTGGAATGCACTAAATATTCTTTCAATCGACTGCTACCCTCCACAATCAATTGCTTTAAAGGGATATTTTGTGTCCTATTCATTGCATACGAAGATATAACAATCACAAGAAGATTTATAGAGGAAGTGGATAATGCAGGATACCAATTACATGCATTCAAACAAGAAAGACATGTTCAATTTACAGGAGAAATCCATCAGATTATAAGAATTATTATTAACTGGTAAAAAATAGATGAATAACCTGATTTGACATTACTGACAAATTTGACAGTATAAGTTGATTTGACAATACAAGTTGATTTGATAATACATGCTGATTTGATAGCACATATTGATGCGATAATACATTGCGACGTTATAGTATCAATTTCTACATTTTAGGGTTATTATTCACTGAACAAGAAATTTAAGTTATAAATTTTATGATTATTTCAAAAACACAAATTAATTTGACAATGCAAACTATTTTGACAGTGCAGACTAATTTGATAATATAAACTATATTGATCGCATGAATATTCAACTGAACTAAACTAAACAAAAAATATTTTTTAATCATTAAATTTGATAGATGAATATATTCTTAAATAATAATTTTTAGATTATTACTTAATTGACTACAATAATTATACATATTAGATAAATTTTTTTAATTAATTCAAATATACTAATAATATTACAATTTAATTCACATAAATAAAAAAATAACTTATGCGAACTAATTTTTAGGAGAACTAAACTAAAGAAGTATAAATACTCATCCTAAACAGAAAATTTTTTTAATGAAGAAGCATAGGGAGCCGATCACATAACAAAGTAAAATACATAGACTCACTTTATACTAAATTTATATGAAGATATACATTTTCCAATACCTAAGCAGCATATGCAAACGTGATTGGAGCTGTATTTGAGTTGGACAACATTTCAGATGGAACTCGAACTCATATTGCAAGTCTTTCCAGTACTCAGCATTGAAGAACTGTCTAGGCTTATCATCAGGTAATACCTCCCTCATTCATCTGATCTTTATAGAAATCTTGAATGAATTGGTCGAACCCCGAACACTAATGATGATATAAAATGACATGCTCAATATCAAGGTGATTGCAATCAATATTCGGTCGGGAACGACCGTCATCTATGTGGCATTTTATCTCATGGTACTACATCTATAAGAAATGAGGGCTGACAAGATGGCCATACTATTTCCGAAACCTAATTTGAAGAGATTTCCAACTGCGACATTTAAGAAATCTCTTATCCTGTAAAGTTTTACCCTCATTAATTTAGCATGCATATTCCATAGGCAATCATCCTCATCTTCTGACCAATTATGCACGCAACACCTAAATATCTCATTCATATTCGCCTTTTGCTCCAAGGGCATGTCACTGGCTCGTGCTATATAAGCATGCATTATTCAGCTTGCATCATCGAACCTTTCTTTGTTGGATACGCCTTTAAGCTTCTCCATACATGACAAAAATATTATGAATAACTCAAGTAAAAACTCTATAAATATAATTCATGTGTCTTCTATGCACCCTTTAAATAATAAAAAGTAAAGATATCCAACCATCACTTACGGCCATAAAAAATAATAGAACTTGAATGGACCTTACAACTTTATAGGCTATCTGATGGGATATGCTATTACAATGTACATGAAATGTTAATGCAGAATGAATGAGACGTTATAAGGATCATATGCTCTGAATGATATTTTTGGACAGATGAATCCAATGTCCACATCAATTACATATTAAAATCATATTCTAATAATTTATAAAAAATATAATAATTTGTATATATAATTATTATAAATTATTCATTAATTAATTTACATTAATATTATTTTAACTAAATTTATAAATATAACTAAATTTGTAACTAATTAACTATCATAATTTCGTCAAAATCTATTATCACTCATATAATAAACTAAAAAAATACTTATAATTTATTTCAATCTTAATTAAAATATGTAGTAAGAACTAATTCATTTTAAAAATTCTTAATAAATATAAAAGATAAATACGCTCCTTTTTATAATTTGATCTTTGAAAATTCAACCCACCTAATTAAAACAGTATTTTCTTAAAAATGAGCATAACATAATTTTTTTTAAAACTGATAATTAAGGTAAGTTCCCAGCTTAACGGGTGACTTACTTTAGTATCCAATGCTGCAAATTTATCATTTTTTTTAATAAAGATAATAGGTGTAAGTCGCCCTTATATAAGTCAAGTCGTCAATTTATTCAGCTATTTACTGTGTTTTCTAATTTTTTTTGGATATAACAGCTAGCTTACTCAGCATAAGTTGCCCTTTTAAGAAGCTACTTTGTCTAGTTTTATTTTTTTTAATCATACTTAAATGCTTAAAATAATCATCAAAGGTATTTAGTCTAAAAATTTGTCCATTTTATTTTTAATAAAATTCGAAGAATCTTCGATCATTCTTTAAAAAAAAAAAAAAAAAAGCCCCTGCTCGCTGGAACCCGGCACGCGAGCAGCCGGTTCGCGTTTGGAGCAGCTGTGCAAAGCCCTCCCTAAAACCCTAGAACACCAAGACAAAAGCGTTCCCGCCTTGCCCGCGCCAACTTTTCTTTGTATCATTATGTGAGCTGAGGTGCAGTCTCTTGGATTCTGTCTACTTCCCACTTCTTTCCTTCTATGCTCATCCCTGCGAGAAGATGTCTCTAACTTGAGGCAAGGATCAGGGACCTCTTTTACTTAAATCGCTATGGCGAGGCTCCTTCGGACCTTTTGCTTGAAGAGAGCTCTATTCGTTTCGCAGGTTCTTCCATGTACCCTCGTACTTGCGCTAACTCACTCATCTCTTCCTCCTTGAGCTTTTCTTATCCCGTTTCGCTTTTTACACTCCCTTTGGCTTTTGCTGCTACCATTTGCGGAAATGTCATAAAGGTCAAGTTTTGGGCAACCGTCATTGATTCTAGGGGTTGATGTTCTTGATTGGGAGTTGCTTGCTTTAACTTTGTGGGATTATTTGGAGAAGAGGAGCCCCTGAATAACTGAATGCTTGCTTTTATCTTTATACTGTCGCTTGCCTTGCTTGCCATTAGCAAGCCATTGCCCTTAGTGATCTCAATTATGTAAACTATAGGTAACGCTATTTATTGCAATTTAGAGGGAATCATTGCTGTTTTCCGCAGGCATTGGATCTGCTTGTTCTAAATTCCATGAAAAGCTTAAAGCTGTCTTTTGTTAGTCATACTGTATAGTGTTTTTGACATACAATACATTAAGTTCAGAATAATGTCTTCGGTGGTGTGCTTCTCTCGTGCAAGGATTGCCTATTTGGCCTAAATGGTCTTTTGTTATCTTTACAATGGTTTTGAAGAATGCTTTGTTGCTTGGCAGGTTTATAGACAAGGGTCCTTGATGCCTTCTCAAATTTGTTATTTCTCAACAAAAGGTATGCTACCACAAGTTAGCCTAATTTGAAAATTTTGTGCATACCATGCTCCTACAAGATAAATACATTTTTACTTTTAACATGTTATTCTCCCTCAATAGGCCTGTAAATCATCAACAATTTATGAAGTTTGTATTCATTAATATCCTTAAGATAGACTTAAACTTCAATAGCATTGTTAAATCATCTGAATAGTACACAAATTTTCAGTTGCATTTCTGCATCTATCTAATCACAATGCCATCTATGTAGCATATTAGTTTTGTAGTAGTCTCTTGCTTTTGAGTTGATGTAGATATTTGGACACTCTTTATGTTTGACAGTTTACATGATTTCTTTTTCCTATACTCTTGAAATGTAAATTGTATTCATAAAGTCCAGTATTTCTTTTACGTTAATCATGAATACCATCTCATTAGTTCTACTATAGGACAAGGATCCACTATGTGGTTTCATATGTTATGATTTGGCTATCCAAATAACCACCTTCTTCAAATGCAAAGCGTTTTCTAATCTGTCACCATCTCACAGTTGAAAAGATTTATGTAAACTTCATTGAGACTTTTTAATTTATGATACTGAAGCAAGCGTCATATTTGTTGCTAAGTGAACCTAAGTATTGCCCCTTCTTATTTTAGGAAAAAAAAAGTCTAAATCAAATGCAAGTGATTCTGGTGATGAGAATCTATCAAAAAAGGACTTGGCATTACAGCAAGCCTTGGATCAGATTACAGCTTCATTTGGAAAAGGTGCAATTATGTGGCTTGGTCGTTCTGATTCTCCTAGAGAAGTTCCTGTTATATCTACTGGTTCTTTCTCATTGGATTTAGCATTGGGAATTGGTGGACTTCCTAAGGTAAATTGAACTTGAACATTTGCATTGCTTATTAAGCCCTTTAGGCATGTTGATGATATTGCATCCCCACTCTGGCACAAAACAACGCGCACTCATTCTAAATTGTCATGTTGATGCTGAAGAATGTTAGTATCTTTTTGTGTTAGTGACGTTCATTATTATCTAGATCCATCTTCAATATGGGATTCATGGACTTGAGAGAATATATGCGTAGAATTCTTTCTATTTTTTTTCCCCAAAAAGGCATTATTATATGTTGTCATTGCTTGTCTTTTAAGTATGTTTTAATTTATTTGCAACCACTATTTATCCCTGTCATTATTCATGTTGAGGCAAGGGTACCAATTTTATTTTTCCCTTATGTTACTTAATATTCAACATTTATTTATTTATTTCCCTTATCTTACTTAATATTCAACATTTATTTATTTGTTTTAACTTTTTGTGGTCATCAATATTAAAGGTTCTGACACACCAAGGGGTGGGGGCAGGGGAATCACTACTAAATTTTCAAACTTAGAATGTTTTTATGAAATTCTACCAATTCAATCTCACAATTAACAAAAAACTAAATAGATATTATGATTAAACTTTTGTGAGATGATTAATGAAAGAAGTATTTCAAATCTAATCATCACTAGGGTTTCGTTTGAAACAGTTTATGCTTATCTATTTTTGCTATTAAAAATTTATTTCTCAACCAAAGTCACATGCTTTTACAAAAATATTTTTAAAGGAAAAAAATTGATAAATATATAATCAAAATGCTCATTAATTGTTATTGATAGCTTTTCCTATTGCAAAACCAGTCAAAAAGTTTTTCCAAATAAAGCCTAGGTGAACTATGGTGTATGAGTTTATGATAAAGGCTAATGTGAGTATAAAACTTATAAGTGCAATTACCCATGAATTGTTCTATCATGCAAGTTATGCTATTAAATTCACTAAGCCCTAATGTTGCTAGCCATTGTTAGCACAAAAATATATGGCTAGAAATGAGTTAGTGCTTAATTGTAAGTATTTGTAATTTAGCTACAGTAAGAAATATTTAATCAAAACAAAATTATTTAATTTAAATTACTATAATAATTTAAAGTCCAAGCAATTTATAAGTAAATTAAATAGTGAAATGCAAGAATTAAAATCTAATTATAGAAAAGTCAAGACATCATTTTGTGTGTGTGTGTGTGTGTTTTGGTCCCCACTTGATCCACATACATGGCTAGACCTCAACCCATATAGGGTTCCCACTATATTGGGTTGCTACAACGTCAAACATGCTATTGTAAGTAGGGATGAGAATGATTTGATTCGAGTCAGTTAGCGCCGGCTTGAAATCTATTCATGGGTTGAATTGATTCAATTTCAAATTGGGTTGGCTTGAATTAGCCTGATTTCCACTGACATGAATTAGCTTAATTTTGAGCTAGCTTGAATTTGAATCCAACTAGCTTGAAATAAATTGTTTTCTATTTTAATTAAAAATTTATAATATGCATATATGTGTGTATATATATATGCAAAATTTTAAAAATATACAAACTATATATACTTTTAGCCAACCTTGAGCTGAGTTGATATAATCCAAAGACCAACTCAAAGTATACTTGAAGGTTAGATCAAGCCAAAAAATTGACTCTTGGCTCTGAGTTTGGCTTGATTTGAGCTCGATATAAGCCAAAACATGATTAAATTTTTACCGTAAAATCTTAGTCCCAACCATAAGTTCATCTCCACATCACGGAGAAAGTCTTACTCCCTATGCTCTTTCTAAATGAGTAAGAGTCACCCAATACTAAATTATAAGATTAAAAATCACTTACAAAGTTTTTCAAGGCTTTGTTAAAAAATGAAAAAGAAAAATAAAAAATTTGGCACTATTTCAATCTAAAAAATATAGCTGTATTGTTATGAATAGGCCCAGAGGCTCGAATTAATAAGGCAAGAACAAATGGTTGGATGGTTATTTTAAAAAAATATTCTCTAATGTTATTACCAATAATTATTTTAAGTGCACTGAAAGAGTCACTAAAATGTTAAATGTATTTTAATGTAAAATACTATTATTGTTTCAAATATATATCTTTCTCTCGGAGCGTCACGCCTCCGATATACCCTTTTTCTCTTCAACTTATTTAAGCTCTTTGAATAATACCTGTATATGTTTTCAAATTGTAGAGGTGAGTTATAACATAACTTAGTGAGCAACCATATTTCTAAATTACAGTATCCTCATGATATTTTTGAACAATATGCTTGCTTGTTACAAAACATAAAATAAAGTATTCTATTTAAAATTTATTTTGAGAATGACCATAAATGTTATGCATACTCATATATGTCATATATATCATGTCTTATCTTTTTCTATAACTAATACAATTGTTACAAGAGACATTGTCTAAATATTATCAATTAAGGTATTTTCATTTCAATTTCAAATTTCTTTTTCAAAATTTTTTCATTTCACGTTACTGGGTATACTGCGATCCCATCCAGTACCATAAAGAGGTGCACTTCATCACTCAGTCATGCACATGCAAACATATAGATCATTTTATTTACAATCTTCATGTCATTTCATGTTAACGTATAGTAAGCATTATATGATATATGATAAGTGACCTAATTATGATATTAAATTTATCTCATTCCATACAACATGACCGATTTTCTTTAACAGAGATAATTCATAAAGCATTAATAATAAGTGATTAAATAATAATAATAATACTCGATGCATTAGATTTAGTAGAAACAAATGTCATTACTGTAAATTTAGAACATAGTTACTCACCTTGAATTTAAATAACTAGCTTTTGCCCCTTTTTAATTCTTACTCTGACTTCGATAGTTAGGTATCTATAATCATGTATAATTTTGTAAGGTTATTCGAAGTTATATGTCTAATAATATCTCTTTTTATAATTAACTCTCATTTTTTATTAAAGAAAATATCATTAATTCATTCCTTTTTCATTTAAATCTTTAATTTATTTTAAAATATTTATAATAATATATTAATTCATTATATATATATACCTCTCATCATTTTAAATTAAAAAAGGATCATAATCTAAATTTTGTTATTATGATATTTTACAATTACTATTGCAAACTAAATTTTCTTCCTTTAAAAATATATATACATATTCTCTTATTTAAATAAAAGTATATCATAATGAATTAGTTTTTGCTTTTAAACATATTGCCTTACTCATTATTCTTAAAAAATAGTTTTAAATTATAAAATCTCATAATCTAAAGAATAAACTCTAATATAGATTTCTAAAAATTAAACTTGAAATTTTCTAAAATAGATTATAAATAATCCTAATATCAATTTAACTTAAATTTTTTTTTAACAAACCTTTCTCTGATCTTTTCAATTGTTGGTCGATCCTAAGCTTTCGCTCGCCCGCTCTCGCTCGTCTCTTTCCCTCTCGTCGCCAATCAAACTGCAAGATGCTCATGCTTATCAGCCTTATGCATGGCTTTGTCGCTGACCTCCCGAGTTGCTCGTCAGTGGCCCTCTCCATCTCTCTCTCTCTCAGTATTCTCACTTACCATATCGCCTCATACACCTCACACTCTTCAACTCTCCTTCCCTCCGCTTTCGCTCCTCTCTCAATTTTTAAAGGTGACGAAGCCTTTTGTCTCCCTCACTTCCGGACCCTTCGCCCTTTCTCGCGACTCCAGGAGATGGAACTCTTAGTGTCTTCTTTGTCTTCCTCGACTCCAAGCAATGAAACCGAGTGTCGCCAGTTTGGAGTATTACATGTATCCTAATAATGATAATTCACAGTTTTGTTCTTTTATCTACCGTATGTTTTTTTCAAGTTACTTTTTTGATTGTTTGGTGTATGAACTACAAAGGTGAAACAGATGCTGTTTGTGATTCTTTTGCTTCTTTTTCATTGTTGTTCATCTTATCCTGCACCTTTTCGTTATTCTTTTAATATTTACTTTTAATATTTACCATCTTTTTTTTCTACTCAACCATGGCTTTTGGCAGGGTCGTGTTGTGGAGATCTATGGTCAAGAGGCTTCAGGGAAAACAACTCTTGCTCTTCACGTAATTGCTGAAGCCCAAAAAACCGGAGGTACCTTATTTTCTTCTTTAGTTCAGTTCCATATCCGTTCCATCTGACAATAGTTCTGTGTTTAATCAGAAAAATAATTTCTAAAGCGAACCAAATAAGGATTGCTAGCTTTATGATGAGTAAGCATAATGAGATATCTAGAAGGGAAGTACTTACACATTGCCTTGAAAATTTAATGATGATGCGTTCATTTTTCTTATTCTATAGTCAATCCTTGCTTGTTATAAGCTCATAATGACAATCCAATTGGCTTCTTCCTAAATTTAATTGGTTGTGCAGTAACTGATGGACTACTTATTGTGATGAGACTTGAGAGTGATGCCTACTTAACTGTTTCACAAACCATATTGTGCTCTCTTTGTTAGAAAATACTTGTATGTTCCATCATCATCTTCCTCTTATCCCAACTGGCTTTATGGATTCCCATTCTCTATTCATTTGTACTGCATGCTGTATGAAGAGTGAAAATCTATTTTGCAAAACATGCTTGTATGCTTTATGCAAATATGACATTATTTCTAAGATTCTTTGACCTTTTCAGTTACGGGGTTATTTTAGTCAAATTCAATGTGATGTTCCTTTTACAGGTTATTGTGCTTTTGTGGATGCTGAACATGCACTGGATCCAGCTCTAGCTAAGGTTATTGGTGTAAAGACTGATAACTTGCTTCTTTCTCAACCAGATTGTGGCGAGCAGGCTCTAAGCCTTGTCGATACCCTCATTCGCAGTGGTTCTATTGATGTAGTTGTTGTGGACAGTGTAAGTCATGTTACTCCTAAAAACTCATCTATTCTTTCTTAGGATCCTGTTATTCAGGTTCAATAAACCTCTTTCCCTACATCTCATAACCATGGGCATGCTTTCTTTTTTCCATCTGAAAGTCTACTGGTAAATTTGGATCAGGAAGGGTATAAGTAATGATTCTAATTTATAATGAAAATAAAAAATTGGCTTAGTCTTAATGGTGTGCATAAACTTCTCGTAAAGTAATTAATTTTTTCAGAAGGGGATAAATAATGATTCTGTTTTATAAACAAGTGCATTTTTTTTTCCATTCACTTCCCTGAGTTCCACAATACACAACTTGTGGATCACTATCAGTCAGCTATACTGCAGTAAATTACAATGCATGTGATCTTGTAACTCATCATCATCATCATCATCATTAGCCTTTTCTCAACTACTGTCTGGGAAAAATGATCTTATAACTAATTCATAATAACTAAACCATCTTCAGTGTACCTAAATTAACCATCAGAATTCCTAGTATCGTCCAAAGGACATGAATGAAGTTCAGTAAGAAAAAATTGGTCAGACAATTAACATAATAATCTAGAAAATGACAATTGCTTTTACCCTAAAAATAATAATAACATTTTTTTGTGTGTGAAGACCTTAAATATATGTTTAAATGCTTATCTTGTTTTCATTTTTTTAGAGGATTAGAAAGAAAAATGGTAAGGTCTAAGGTTATATTGTTAGTTGTTATTCATAATGATTTATGAAAAATAAATTTAACATCTCAAATAACACATAATAAAAATAAATGAAAATTGAAGATTCATAATACCCCAAATAGTTGGGATAAAGCTAATGATGATTATGATGGTGTAGGCTTGAGGTTTATACAATTTTAATGAGGCTAGTAGCACCATGTAATGTTTAAGGGAATTACGTTATATTGATTGAGATTCTGTCTTTTTTTTCTCCTTATTCATTTTTATGTATTTGGCTGCACATTGTTTTTACCTGTTTTTAGACCATGATGCTATTTGATGTTATAATTAAGTGATTTTAAATGCTGCATTAAAGCTCATTTTATGGTCCGTGCATGAGGGTTTTGAATGTAGACGTGATGTACTTAACTTATGTTATTGCTAAAACAGAAATTTTTGTAAACATGAAGCATGATGACAAGATACAAATTAGAGGACATTGTGTCGTTCTGTTATAGCATATATTCTTATGAATGTTCTTGACTTGTATAACATCCGACTGCAACATATATCATGGCATCAGCATTTAGCTGCTTTTTATTTGATCAGCGTTAATCATATAATTCCAACGCTTTGCAGATCTTTTTATCTTTCATACTTTCATGTATCCCTCAAGCTCAGCACCAATGAGTTTCTATTTATAAAAAAAAGAAGAGGGAACGAGTCATGCTTTGACAAGTTAGAGGAGGGATATAGCTAAATTTTGTAGTCACTGATGTTGAAGTTTGAAAATCTGACTTCTTACCCTATTGTACTGAAGAGAACGAATTAGCAAGCATCCTCGAACATTTAAAATGTGCCCATGGCTTAGAACACTAAGACAGATACCCTACCCACTGTTGCAGTTTCTGTCTTTATGTCCAACAAAAATCATGCACGCATACATTCATTCTTGGAAAAACATTTTCTGCCTGCATACCTATGTAGGTTTTTGGAGATATTGGTCAGCTCCTGCCCTTAGTTTTTCTTTTGAAAATCAGGTTGCTGCCTTGGTTCCTAAAAGTGAACTTGATGGTGAGATGGGAGATGCACATATGGCCCTTCAAGCAAGGCTGATGAGCCAGGCCCTTCGCAAGTTGAGCCATTCTCTCTCTCTTTCTCAGACAGTATTGATATTTATTAATCAGGTGAGTTGAAGTTCAGTTTTCCATTGATAGTTTCTAGAAACAATAAAAATAACTGAACTTGTCTGATTCTATTCTTAATTGCCTTTATCCACTAATTTACTTTGTTGTTTAAGCTATGCTATTTCTTACTTGTATTTGATGGGCACCACTCACCTCCTTGGAGTGTTTATCGGTTAAAACTAGTTTGAAATTTCAGGTGAGATGTAAGCTTAGCACATTTGGAGGGTTTGGTGGGCCCACTGAAGTTACATCTGGGGGCTATGCCTTGAAGTTTTATGCATCTGTCCGCTTGAATATCAAACGAGTCGGTTTTGTTAAGAAGGGTGAAGAGGTAAATATTCTTCCATAAGTCTCACTGTCACTAAAAAAAGCAACAAAGTTCTTAATTATTCATTTCATGAACTAAAATATTTTGAATATGAGCATCCCGATGGTTCCCAGTTTCCTGTTGAGCTTAATATGCAAATGTATTACAGACTTTACAGTCCTATCACACATTAACAACTTGAAGTTGGCCTCAGTTTTAAATTGGTCAGAAAGGAAATGCGCAAGTGAAGTCGGCCATAAAAAATTAGCACGTTATTTTGCATTTCAGTGATGGACTTGTTTTTTCCATTGTTCCTTAGACAGAGGGAGCTCTGTGCAGTTACGATAAACAAACTATAGTCTGCAATGAGGGCGGGCTTGAAATAATGATCAACCTTTCCACAAACCTCATATTGGTTAGAGACTCATGCATACAGTGTGTCGTAGCCCTCTAAATTGCATTGGTTTACTGGGCCAAATATGAGAAAGATTGGCATTATCACGTCTGCCATTGATATATGCTGGAACACAAATGAAAAATAAAACCCAGTTTGTCGAGTTTTAGATTGATAGTTTTGCCATGCACTGATTCAATCCTGATCACTTTTTATTTCAAGTTACAGATCTCTGTTTATCCTAGCCATTTAAAATAGCAATCATTAAATTGAAATTTCCTTCTGAAGACTGTAGGAAGTGAAATTGTGGTGAAAATTGTGAAAAACAAGCATGCCCCACCATTTAGAACGGCTCAGTTTGAGTTGGAGTTTGGTAAGGGTATCTGCCTTGCTTCAGAACTAATAGAATTGGGACTGAAGCATAAATTCGTTACGAAGTCAGGCGGTGCTTTCTACAAGTTGAATGGTCGGAGTTTCCATGGCAAAGACGCGATGAAACTCTATTTATCAGGAAATGAAGAAGCACGGCAGGACCTAATGATGAAGCTGAGAGAGGTTTTAACTCAAACTGATGTGGGGAGAAAGCATGATACAGTAAGTGAAGATGAACAACGGGAAGAAATTGTTGCGTGCGATGCATCAGATACAACTGACGAGGAAGTAGTAACTGTCATTGAGGCATGAAATATTTTATTTCTTAAATATTATATTGTATGAGAAACTTATAGCAGGAAAAAAAAAAAAGAATCTTTGATTGGTTAATTGGCATTTTATGGCTTTTTGTTGATTGCCATTTCAGTTTCATTCAGCGGTCTGCAGTCCTGAAATTTGGCGTTGGTGCCTCTCTATATCTGTATATTTCAGGGATTACAGCTTTGGAAGATGGTAAGCCCTTACGCGGGAGTTTTGTAAAATGTTTCAGTTAGTGGCAGTTCTTGCATTGCATTGCTATTTATTTTATTGAACTGTTTGGATAAAAAGATTAGACCCTTTTTTTACACATATTTTGAAATTTGTTTTAAAAATTATTTTAAAAAATAGAAAAAATGCTAGATTTTTTCCCCTAAAAGGTCTGACGGAGAAAAACTGTGGCCCTCAATTGTCATATAATATCACATTTATTTGGCTATTTTTGAGATGGAAGTTAGATAATGAGCTAATCTTCTCTCCAAAACTCTCACTATTAGTTGGAGGTTTGATGTTGCAGGATTTTTTTGGAAGGGTTTTCTTCAACTGCTTGTTTAGCTGCTATGTCAGCGTAGCAGATCACATTAATTCCAACATGGAGTTGAATGAAATTACATGAATCAGTCAGTCATACACAAACATCAGAAGATAAAAATGAGAACAAAAATAAATTTGCCATAAATTGCCTGAAGTTCCAAGTGACTTGGGCTTCATTTATGAGAGCTTTTAGTAACTTTTTTTTTGTTTTTAAAAAATTTTTATACTGAAAAATTGTATTAAAAAGCAGTAAAAAAATCGCCCTAGGCCCATTTATGCAGGCTGCAACTATTTCATCATTAGCTATGAAATTGCTGGCTATTAGAAAATTTGAAAATTGTTGTGATTATTAAAAAAAAAAACAAGGTATTTATTTACAACACTGCTTAACATGGAAGTAAAAAAAATTATAACCAAATAAAAAGTGGTGACAGTTCGTAAAATAAAGCAGCTGTGAAAAGCAATCCCAAACACAAGTTCAACGGGGTTTACATAATAGACAACATTTCAACATGACAATGAAGGATTAATAAAAAATAATGGATACAGTTATTATTCTTAGAAAGCAACTGTTAGACATAAAATTTCATTTGAGACAACTTTTTTATCACTTCGTAAAACAACTTTTTAATATAAAAATTAAAATTTTTATACTAAAAAATTGCTTTAATAAACAGTAAGAAAGCCATCTTTGATGGTCATAGCTAGAGCAGTGCTTCTTTGCTTGCAGAAGTTAAGCGTAGAACAGTACAGGTTCAAGAAAAAAGGTAAACATATTTCCGTTCAAAATTGATGAAAAACAAATATTAGTGCCCTCCTGAAGCGTCTAATACTGCAATTGTATCTGAACCTAATCTTGACAACATTTTTCGCATTGCTAATAATACAAAGCTCCTTTGCAGATAGCAATCCTATTCTACTCCTGTTTAGTTCCCCAGATCAAGTCATGCTTTAATTGAAAAATGACTTCTCACAGACTCTTCTGAGCCTATGATAAAAAAGCATGAGAAACAACTGCCAAACCATGAACTGCTAAGGAAAACATGTTTTATTAATGATCCGCTGCACTTACATGGCGTGTAACTGAGCATGAAAGACATGGCAGCTTTTCTTTTACTCAAATGGATTAAAGAATCTATATGGTCAAGTTATCTGCACGTGGTAATCCTCAAATGGCTTTTCCTTATTTTGCTGCCGCTTGAGGCGCTGACAAGATCTTATCAACTGCACTAAAGTATGGCCAGCTCTTTCTAATTTTCTCATCATTTCTACTTTCCTGTAAAGGAGGAAACGAAGTGATGTCAGCTGAACCAAGTTTGAGTATCCTAACATACAAATGTCCAATCACTTTTGTCAATACATATATTTTGAAGAGAAGAGCCAGGCTTATATAGTAGTTCCCTCATAATCTGCAAGCGATAATGTGACGAAATATATAAGGAAACTAACAAAAAGGGATGAAATTTCCCAAGATATATTAACCAGTAGTGATATCCGTGAAAGGAAAAATTAGGAGACTTGCAACCAGATGAATAAAAGTCATCTTTGTTGGCGCATCATCCTTAAAGAAAAGGAGAAAAGGAGAACGTAATAAAGTAAACATGTACTACTGACTAAACCAAGGTAGCTTGTAATGCTATAGGGTTGTTAGAAATTAGAATACAAGCTTGAAATAACTGCTATTGAGATGGCTGAAATCTACACGGTTATATAGATAAAATTTTCTTGAAACTGAGACAGAAGAAAATAAGCATTGCAGATCAAAGTAAAGACCTCGTATTTCTGAACAAGTGATGCCCACAGAGACTTGCACTGTGCTGGAGTGCGTATTATCCCATGGCTTGACATGCTAGAAGACACTTCTTCCCATAGAGCCATTCTTCCTCTAACAGTCTGGAATCTATTATTTAAATCACCACGTTCTTTAATTAACCGCTTAATCTCTTCAGGCTTCCATTTGTTTCTTTTTCCAGATTTAAGACTTCCAGTCTTTGCCTCTGATACCTTCATTAATTCCCTTCCACTTGCTTTACTGGATGCTAAATGTTCTACTGAAGATAAGTTTTCAACTTCCAAATCTTCTGATTCTGACAAAGAAACTTCTGCATCCGATTTCTCAACATTAAAATCATCATCTGAAAGAACATTTTACAAAGGCTTAGAAGGTTTCATACTATTTATTATATTGGTTCAAAATAGAATGCTCCTTTCACCCGATCCCCCCTTTGTACCCACCCATATTAGAAGACCACTTGTTCAAAGAAAACTCACCCTTGGAATAAAAAATTGCCAAAAGTTAAACTTGAAAACCAAAATTGAAAAAGAAACGTTACCTGTGTTACCTTCAGCCCCTGCTTCAAGAAGTTTTCTCATTATGTCTGGTGCATCTTCATCAAACCGGCTGCCTGAAACCTTCCTCATATGAATATCTGAGAGTTGATTGATTGCAGACAGGTCAAAGTTGTCATAAGTCTTTCCTGCTATTCGTTCCCTAAGTTCTTCAGAGAGAACACCAACAGTGTTCTCGACAGCAATTGCAATGACTTCGGGCCTTCGGCTACAGTATTTTCTGACCACCTTCCTCAATACTTCAGCTACAATCCTTTCCATGTGAACCAATGGACAATTTACGGGACAACTTGATAATGCAGCATGAGCAGCTTTGTATAGTGCATCCAACAACTTCCCTTTATCTAGCCACAAACATCGAGTGCTAATTCGTATTTTTCCTTTCAGGCATGCTTGTGAGGACCCATTTATGCTTTGCGGGCGTAAAATTTCCATGCTACCATTGAAAAGATTACCATTAATACATGCGAACCACTTTAACGGAATAGTAAATCACACCTATTTTAGTTAATATAGGTACAATACTTAACTATTCACATATAAATTGCAACTAATTGCACTCTTTGTATTAATTTACATACATTGTGTATATCATATCTCTATACAAACAATTTGTTGTGTATTTGTGATTTAATTATTATATTTCCCGCTTATCATTTAACTTTCGTTAGTACTTAGATTGTGGGAGTTGTGAATTGACGGATTTTAGAAATTTTCAAAAGAAGTCCAATATGCTCCATTGACACCCAGAACAATCCACCCTCTTGACATGCCCTTGCCCAACAAACTCAATAGTTATATCATTTTGACCTAAAGCTTTACTTTTACATAGGCTAACTCCACTTTCTTGTATAAGATTGGTTGTTAAAAGAGGCAAATTAGAGTCCTTTAATTGACCCAAACCTTTTATAAGAATAGATGGTTAATTTTATTAAGAAAAAGGCTATAGAAATTTCAGAAGTCTTATAAATTACTCAAGTATTCTTATTAACTGCTTGATCAAACTAAAATCAAGATTGTTCCAATATTTAGTAATAAAATAACAATTTAAAATTTTGTGCTGGCAGTTTTAGGCTAAAGGGACACACAACTATAATGCACTGACACTTCTCCTCAAAAAGGTATACAATGTGTGACACATATCAGACACGACACACATCCGACACGCGTCGGACATGCTGAAGATGTATTTGATTAAAAAAATATTAAAAATAAATTGAACACATATGTCCGACTTGATTTTGTTAAATATAATTTATTATATCTCAAATTTTTATTTAGTAAAAAAAAACTAAATTTCTTATTTTCTCTCCAATGCTCAAATCAATCGCCAGGACTCAACACCTCATCTCCTGAATATTCTCTTTTTCATTTCTCTCTGGTAGGTTGTTTTTATGGTTTCACAACAACGCTCGATGTCATCTCAATATTGACATCTAATGCCGTCACAACATCAATATTTTAAAACCATCTCAGCATCAAAGTCTGACTTTGTGTTAACATTTATGCTTGACGTCAGCTATTTATACACCCACAATCATGCCCGCATGCCATCTCGACATCTCATATATATCTAATGTTGTCTTAACATTAATGACCAATGTCATCTCGAGACCGATGACTGACGCCATATTGACATTAGTGCACGATGCCCATTACACAATAACGATGCCTGACTGTCAAGAGCATTGTCGTCTCTCCTCTCAATGCCTAACACAACATCAATGTTTGACTCTTGATATTTTAATATTAATCATTTTAAGCACAAATCATAATTAAATTATTATTTCACAATTATTCTTAATATTTTGCATATTCAATTTTTATACACTATTTTTAAAATATAAAAATTATAATACAGTATCCAACCTGTGTCCATGTCCTATATTTTCAATAATTTACGTGTCCTGTGTCATGTAGTGTCCTTATCGTTGTGTCCGTGTCTGTGCATCATAGACAAAAAACTATCATTATTTTGATATTTTATTTACATATTTTTTTTACTTCATAATATTAATAAATTAAAGATATTTAAATCTAATTAAATTAACTAAAATATTTTTGTTAATTGCTAAAGTGTTTATAATACAAACATTCTTTTTTGATTAATAGCCCTTTAAAACAAGTGATTGTACACCAATTTTGACAAAATGACCAGAAAGTGACACAAAAAACAAGACAAGAAAATGAAGACAAAAATTCCAAACCCCCTTAAAAAGGACAATTTTGACTCTAGGTGTAAGCTTCCCACCCTAGTTTCAAAAGAAATACAAGTTTCCATCCAAAAACTTTCCAACGAAATTAGAAGCACTTGACTGTCCTTTAAGAAAAAGTTTATGCATAAATTAGAACAATACCAGACAATTATTATTCCGTCAAAGGCAATTCTTAACCTCTCATCAATGCAAAGTTCTGCGGATGTTCCAAATGCTTTGTCACCATCACTATACATCAACTGTAATAGAGGAATACAAGTTAGATCCTTGATAGAACTGCACAATCAAAGAATAATTAGTCAATACCTGTAAATCCTCCTTTCCTAGTAAAGCAAACCCATTAGATAGAACTCTTCTGTTCCTGAGATGTGAAACTCCAAGCATCTCCCCATTCTTTATCACCTGCAACAAAGAAAACCACAGCGCTGATTCTCCTTTTTTCTAAAAAACTAATCCGGGTTTCTGTACTTCAAATAATTGGATTTAAAATAACATTTCAAAATTTTAAAAGGTAAATTCTAACTTTCAAAAGAAGTTTTGACAACAAAAAATCTATAAAATAGTTATTTCTGGCTATTTCTAAGCAAACAAAACTCCTTCAATATCCCTATAATGGTTAGCAATCATTCTGCCGGATTACCATCAGCGCCAATTCACTTGAAAGAAAATAATCATAGAGCACAGACGTAGATGTAGGGCCTTGCACTTTTTCTCCTTCTAGTGGGTTGGTGACTGGCAAAACATAAAGGCAACTGGTGATGGCTTAAATGGAGTAGCAAAGTGAATACAAATATCCGTCTTATTTAGAGAGTTGGACAAACAGCAAGAATTAGATTAAAATTGTAGAAGTGATGAGCGTCAATTGAATGTAATTTACATATATTTGTATAATTCTCGCATTGAATAGTTGAGCTTTACTCGGCTAAAATGACAAATTATCTACTCTGACACGACAAAAGAGATTTAGGATGTAACCAAAGAAAACTATTCCAATTCTGAAAATACATCAGATCTATATTTTATTGGAAGTACTATTCATTTACTTTGGAAAGTAAAATCCTATGTTACTCAATACTATAATTCCATCCAGCACTATTGGCAACAATTCAATCTATATGAAGCGCACAAGTGGAAGTGTCTCAGAGATGTAGCGCTGTGTGGTCAAATCATTAAGAAGAAAATCGTGCTTAAATTTCTAATGGAATAGAACAATAATCTTGAAGCGTGAGGGAAAGTGTTAGAAACAAAGCCATCGCCCAAAACTCGAGAAGCTTTCGGAGGAAAGTCATCAAAAATTGATGTGGCATTACCAATTTCCTCGTCAGCTGCAAAAGGGTCCTTCCTAATTGTTTGTAGTCTCCAACAACCTCTAAACATGGACAACAAACTATGAAAGGGGGGATATTAATGTGATCATTACCAAAAATTATATTACACCAAAGACATTTACTGAAAGATACATTAATGAACCAACAAATTAGAATCCTACAAATCTTTTCCAATAACAAAGAGAGATGTCACGCCTCAATATTTAAAATGAAAGAATTTGTTATCTTTCATTTCACAGCCAATATTCCTTCATTGACAGCCATATCAATTTTACATTCAGAGCTGAATAATTGCATTACAAGAAATAAATAATTAGCGGAAATCATAATTCACATTTACTATAATAGTCAATATTTACATTCTATCTCTAGAGTCCAAAACAATATGTACAATAGCCTTCATAAGCTACAAAAGAATATACATAAATAAGATGAACTAAAAGAAAATTAAATTAATAGTGCATAAAAAAAACTATGCATGCTGTCCAGTGCCTCATGCCACAGGATCCTTATCCTTTCCTGTAAATATGCAAAAACCACATAATGAGCATAAAAGCACAACAAATAATTAAAATCTTACAACTGAAATCAGTGCAAGGCAAAAAAAAAAATACCATAAATTATATAAGAAAATCTATGAATCAATATATGCCACATGTACAAGTCACCTGTATCAATCAATCATTTATTCAACCATATCATTCAATCATTTTAGTCAGTCTATCAGTTATACAGTAGTGTCAGTATTCGTATTCAGCAATGGCAAACAGTAACAAAAATCAGTATTCATAAGGTCAATGTCCGTACACTATCAGTAACAATAGTCAGTATCAATAGTAGTAATCAATATCAGTAATCAGTATTCTATCAAATATTCAGATAAGGGTATCTTATATGTTGCTCATGCACTTATGACTCCCAATCAGTCAGCCCTTATGATTCCCAATCAATGTACTCCTTATAACTCCCATTGAATCACATAGATCAATTGCCCTGACTCCTTGTAACTCTCAATCGATCTCCAGCTCCTAATGACTTCCAATCAATGAATCTTGAGGTTATCACTTGGGGTTTATCGTATCATATATATCTGATATCAATTAATACATCTTTTCAGTCAGATCAATTCACATTCTAGTACATATCAGTCATATAAATTCTTTTAGCATATATTACATTTCGATATTATCATATCAAATCATAGTTCATCACTTTCAACCCATTTTCAACATACATTTTTCCTATTCATTTTACCTAGAAATTCATATACATATATTTAACCGGTGAAAATGCAATGCAATCATATCAAATTGCTTAGAATAATCAATCGCATATCAAAAGTTACATGATGAAAGCTTACGGAATTAAAGAGATAATGTATTTTTAGTAGATTTAGGAGAGATAAATCCGTAGAAATCAAAATCATCGAAGATAGAAGATGATAGTCACTTAAAACAAATAAAACAATTTTCATTAAAATAAAAAAATGACAGACAAAAATCACTCAAAGGCTTCTCTCTATTCTCTTCTCCCCCTTCCTTCTTCTCCTCCTTCGGTTTTTTCCCGGGCAAGGCGCACGAGTGAGGGTAATGGCATATATATTTAGAATAAAATATATATAAAACACTTTTAGTGGCTTAACGCCGCAGCGCTCCGATCCAACATCGCATGTTGAATTCAGAGTTACTGTAAAAATAGAGGCTCCAACGCCGCGGCAATAGTTTCTAGCTGTGGGCTCCGAAAATTCGGCCTCGGCCTTCCCGTTGCTTTTCGAGGGAGTTTTAACAGATTAAGTTCCGAGGTAAATTTTGGAAGGTAGATGGGGTTTGTAGATAAGACACTACCCAGAGATTTCATCCTCATTTTGCGAGGACTTTATGATATGAGTTCTGGTTTCCTATAGGCGCAAGCCCCTATAGTTAATTACCCCTCTCAATAACGAGAGAGAACTTTCGATTAAGGCTAGTTGTCGATTAAATACGTAAAGATAAATTTTATCTGGTATATAGTAGCAGCATAAAATTTGAAGGGGTGATATTTAAAATTAGAAATGTCACCATCTTACACTTAAAGTGGATGGTGGGGGAATGGATGATGGACCCGATCAAGATTCCATGGTTCCGTCGTCCCGGGCCATCGTGGTCCCTGGTCTACTTAGTCGGAGGAGGTAGTTGACCTAACCTGACAGAAGGATCCTTGTCGGCAGTCATGGGTTGCTTCGTCCAAGGGTACCTTGTAGACCTAAGGGGAGTATTTATCTAAGGGGACAAATTTGAATCCACCTTAGCTAACAAAGGGCTTTGTGCCCTATTGATTATATCCTATTGATTCATATCTCAAGGATTTAATACCATTGGGGAGCACACGAGCTTTGGCCATAACCGTAATTTAGTGGTGCCATTTGGCGGCAAAACCACTCGGTTCAGAGGGCCTCGGGTCATTCGTTTATCCTGCGGTGCCATTTGGCGGCAAAATCGCCGGTCAGAGGACACTTACCACATCCCCGCTGGTAAGATATTATTTTAGAATGGATCCTAGAGATATTTTCGACTTAGCATTAGCTCTATGTGAGCTGAAATAATTTAAATTTGTTCACCCGGCAAACTGTTGCGGATGGTGGATGGATTTTGCTTTAAGCGTTTGATGGTTAATTTCAATTTTAAATATTTTAGATTTTGGAAGTTGTGGAATTTTGAATTTTTGTGTGGATATTTGGGTGAAATTTGAAGTATTTGGAATTAACCCCTCTGGTTAAGATAAATGTTCAACACGACCATCATCGGGGTGTTTATGGATTGGACTCTGTCTATTTGCTGATGGAGGATTGGGTTCCTCATAGGCTTTATGCCTTTATGAGTGAATTTTTTTGATTGTTGGCCTTAAAGGCCTAATATGAATGTATAAAACAAATATTTTGGTCGATCCCGCAACCGCATACTTGTTTTATGATTCGAGCCGCGTCGACTCCTATCTACCAACATAGAAGGATCGAGTTCGAACTTGAGTTTATTTTCTGACCAGCGCAGCATCCCTAGACGTCACGTGTGTACCCATAATATGTTCGCTGGGCCCATGCGGGTCATGTGATTACACATGCCCTTCTGTGTACCTATGTGTATAAATATTACTGTGCATGTGCGGAACATTTTCGAATGTACGGCAGGTCTCTTATGACGACTTGTAGAAGCCTATGTTTGTCGTAGCCCCTTTCTGTATTTGCCTGTAGGTGGCATATTGAATGCTCGACTAGTCTTTTTGCAGCGCCTCGCAAATATTTGCATCTTGATCGGCATGAAGGTCTTCAAAATTCTTTGGGAACTCTATGTTATTGATTGATTGTAAGCACATTGCTACCCCTTTAATTCGGTCTCTGTTTGCAAGAAGGTTGTTCTGTTCGTCACATGTATGATTCTTCTTCTTGAAGGAGACAGATGCATCTACTTGCATGATTGACTTATAGGTGAGTTGTGCACACGACAATTGCCTCATTCGTGTTTGCTAATGATTCATTTAACTCACTGCACGTGAATCTCAATAATCCACAAGAGGTTAATGTATTTATTTGCATATTATTGTTGACTGTGAAATGGGTCTTTTGCAGTGTCATTGAACCCTTCTACTGCAAGGGATCGGTGTATTGAGTATTTATCGGATCCTTCATGATAGTTCATTCATTTGTTGCATGTCATTATCCATCATTCATAGATGAACTATTAACGATCTTCTGCATTCGTCATGATCTTTATGTTGACTTCAATTCATCCTCGCATTTGTTAGATATTTCTTGCAAGTTAATTGTGCCTGTGGATTTGTTTGCCACATATTTCTAATTCATATTTCATTGGTGCCTCATTAGGTTCATCAATCTCAATAATACCTCAAGGGTTGATGCACCTATTTATAACTTATCTTTATCTCATTGTTCATGAGTGAGATGTTAGAGATTTTATGCCCCATAAGTCCTTGCTCATGAGTGAGATGTTAGAGATTTTATGCCCCATAAGTCCTTGCTCGCTTGCATGAGTTTTGAATGGCTCAAATTTCTCTTAGTTAACATTTGTATTCAAATTGAAATGATAATTCTTTATCATCCATTACAAATTTTTGATGTCATTGTTTAAATCAAGTTCTTGGCCCAAACTTGAGCCCAAGTTCAAGTTGTCCAAATCTTGTCCAAGTCCCCTGTGGTCCAACTTAAGTTTTTGCTTTAGTTCAAATGTTCAAATCAAGTTCAAATTCAATTTTATTTTACTTGGGTCTACAAATTTTATTTATTATTAGTCATTTGCATTCTGCTCAAAAGTCCAAGTACAAGTCCAAGTCCACAACAACAACAACAACAACAACAAGCCTTTATCCCACTACGTGGGGTCGGCTACATGAATCTTTTTTCTCCATTGTATCCTGTTAAAAGTCAAATTCTCATTTAAATCTAATAAAGAAAGATCATTTCTAATATTTTCTAACCAAGTCTTTTTAGGTCTACCTCTATCTTTCTTAACATAAGTCAAATCTAAGACCTCTACTTTCCTAACTGGGTCATCGGGAGGCCGCCATTTTATGTGACCAAACTATCTAAGGCGACTCTCTCTTAATCTTATCTTCCACTGGAGCTACTCCAACCTTTTCACGAATATGCTTATTTCGTATCCTATCTCTAAGGGTAAAGCCACTCATCCACCTGAGCATCCTCATCTCAGCAACACTTAACTTAGAATTATGCTTCTCTTTTAATGGCCAACATTCGGCACCATAAAACATTGCAGGTCTCACCACGATCTTATAGAATTTTCCCTTAAGTTTGAGGGGTACGTTTCTATCACACAATAAGCCCGATGCATTCCTCCACTTCAACCATCCAACTTGGATTCTGCTGATAATATCCCCATCTATTTCACCATCACTCTGAACAATAGATCCAAGATATCTAAAACGTGTACTCTTATTAATGACTTAATCGGCCAAAGTCACAATCCCCTCACTAGGTCTATTATTACTAAAATTACACTCTATATATTCCGTTTTAGATCTACTCAAGCGAAAACCTTTAGACTCTAAGGTTGACCTCCACAATTCTAGTTTACCTTCAACTCCCTCTTTAGTCTTATCAACAAGAAGAATATCATCAGCAAAAAGCATACACCAAGGTACATCCTCTTGCAAATGTCTAGTGAGAACATCCATGACTAAAGCAAAAAGATATGGGCTTAAGGCTGATCCTTGATGTAATCCAACCGAAATAGGGAAATATTTGGTCAAACCACCTTATGTTTGAACACAAGTAATAGCTCTTGCATATATATCTTTAATGATTTGAATATAAGCGTTATTAACTCTTTTCTTTTCAAGAACTCTCCATAGCACTTCTCTTGGAACTTTATCATATGCTTTTTTTAAATCAATAAATATCATATGTAAATCCTCCTTATTCTCTATATTTCTCCATCAAACCTCTTAATAAATGTATGGCTTCCATAGTAGACCTACCCGACATGAATCCAAATTGATTTTGAGAAACATTAGTATCACGCCGCAACCTATGCTCCATAACTCGTTCCCATAGTTTTAAAGTAAGACACATTAACTTAATTCCTCTATAATTCGCACAATCTTGTGCATCACCTTTATTCTTAAAAATAGGGATTAACACACTCATTCTCCACTCATCTGGCATCTTTTTAGTCATCAAAAATAGTATTAAAAAGTTTAGTAAGCCAAGAAATTCTTTCATCTCCTAAGCATTTCCACACCTCTATTAGAATATCATCAAGTCCAACAGCTTTTCCACCCTTCATTTTCTTTAAAGCCTCTCTAACTTCGGTTTTACTAATACGCCAATAAAAATAGAAATCTTTATTTTTATTTAGGGTGCTAAGGTGATGCAAGCAAACTAGAGAGAAAGCCAGATAAAGAGAACAATAGGCAACACTTGCTATATTAGATTCAAATAGTAGCAATCATCCACCAAACTTCCAAACAAAATAAAAGTTAAAACCAATCGAAACAAAAGAAAAAATAAAAGGCGCTATCCTCAGAACAACCGTAGGAACGGTTTCCTCACATGAATCGAAAAGTAGGTAAAGTAAAGTATGTGCTTAGGGCTAGCAAACCAAATGGTCCACCACATCAAGAAAGTCCAACCGTCCAACCAACTCCTCCAGCAAATGCTTCCAAATCAACCAACCGATAACACCAATCGCTCAAGAAGAAAGGTACATGTGGAATGTAACTTGTGGAGAGAAGAAGAGGTAAGAAGCCCAGACGAAATAGAGAAGAGAAGGAAACGGAACAAGCTCTCAAGCTTTTCCAAGAAGAGAAGAAACCCTCAGGTTTAGGTGGCTATGCCAAGCAAATTTCAACAACCTTTTCCTTCCAAAAACATGTTATATTTATAGGCAAACCATAAGGAAACCAAACAGCCATAGCACCTCCATCTAAACCAATTAGATTTAGGGAAATGAAAGACCAAAGGTCACCAAACAGCAGCCATAAAGGGGTACAGGAAACAAAGAGAAAAGACCACAGCAATCCAGCCAAAAAGGCCACGGAAACAGCCTAGAAGTCCACGGAACCAGCCAGGTGGGAAGGAGCCGAAGGGGCAAACCAGCAACCAAGGCAGCAGGCATAAGAAGCCCAACAGATCTCATGGGAAACAGCAAAAACCACCAAAACCGAAGGGTTAAGAGGAGAAACCGAGGAGGCAACAAGGGGGAAAACGAGAAGGCAGCAAGGGGAAAAGAAAAGCCACACTCCACCATACCTTTTACCATTAATGAGCTTCACCAATACTTCATACCTTTTAGAATTAATGAGCTAAACTTCAGCTCACAAAAATAGAACTCCAATATCAGCTCCCAACCGAAAATCAGCAGCCACCAAAGGACCCAAGCTAGCAAACCAAGGTCTACCAAGCCCAAAGCACAACCTACCATGCTCATAGGATGCCTTCCATCATTGGATAGCACTGCGACGCACTTCCTCCCACCACGCTAACAAAAGCGTGTATAGGTGGTTGTTTTGTCACACTGCAAGCGTCGAAGGTGGGCTCTCGGAGTTTTAAGGTTTAGAGGGGTTATACCTAGGCGACCGACGAGGTGGTGTTGGCACGCGAATCGAGGCAAGATAAGAGCATTTCTCTTCTCCTTTTTTTAATTAATTATAATTAACTTTCATTAATAATAATTAAAAAATAAACAATTATAATTAAATTGAATTAATTATTATTAATTCAAAAATTAATAATTAATTATAATTAAAAATAATAAATCATAATTAATTTATGATTAATTGATAATTAATTAAAAGGAATTAATCATAATTAAATTTAACTAATTATAATTAATTTATGATTAATACTAATCAATTATAATGAAAAATAACTAATTATAATTAAATTTGATTAATTACAATCAAATTAGTAAATAATAGAGAAGATGGATTTAGGTAGGATTTGAACTAATTTATGCTAAACGACAGGATTTATGCAGGAATTGAATAGGATTTATGCTAAACTTGAGTAGGATTTCGGCTAAATCCTCGGTTTCCCTCTTTTCCCATAAATCCAGGATTAACTAAATCATTTAGTTCAGCGGGCTTACAGGATTTGGCTGAAGTAGCGCGCGAAAGGGGAAAGTTACCTTCACAGCTAGCGAGCTCCTATCCTTGCTTCAGATCAAAATGTCATAACTTTCGAACCGACAGTAAACAGCAAGGGAACGTCTTTGAAGGAGGCAGAAGGGGGAGATCGGCTAGAGCAAGGAGATCAGATGCTTGCAGTTTGGTTAGAGAGAAAGCTCTCTCTCTCTCTCTCTCTCTCTCTCTCGGCTTGCATGAGAAGTCGGCACAAGTAAGGGCTCAACTGGATAAGGGATTTGGCCTTGGATCGAAGCAAGAGGAAGGGAGTTTGGATGGGGTGTTAGATTGAAGAGAAATCGGGTGACATCGACACAGGAGCAGGCAACAACTAGGTCAATGGGTTCGGATGGAAGAGGCGGAGCGTAGACGACGGGCTTGAGATTTTGGTTTGGGATTCCGATTGCAAGGTAAGGAGGAGGCGTCGAAGGCTTTGGCAACTGGAGTTCGGCAGTGGAGTTGCGGCTTGGTCGGCTAGAAGGCTGAGATGGAGCAGAAAACTTATGGCTACAGGGAGTTGATGACTGGTTGTGCTTAAGTGGTTGGGACTGAAGCAGGCGGAAGAGCTGAGGGAGGAAGAAGAAGCCCAAGGCTTCATTCATTCTTGCTATTTAACGAGAGTGGGAGTTCGAAATAGAGCGGAGGCCACGTGATTTGAACATGATTTATGCGAGATGCTGCAGGATAGGACAGTTCGGCGCCGCTTATAGGGTATGGGGTGACTATAGAAGTGACGAGAGCAGCGATTTGAGCAGTATTTGGCTACAAGTAATCATTTTACCAATTTTTTATTTCATTTCTTTTTTGTATTTAGCTGCATAGGTCAACACTGGCGCCACCACGCTCTCACGCCTAATGCCCCAACTGTAACACCCCACAGTACTGTAGAGTGTAACAAAAATAAACATAACATTTTCATCACTAAACATCTCATGCATTTCATACCTTGTATATTTATATAATCCATCCCATAAATATCATTTGATCCATCAACGGAAGTATCTTATAAATTAAAATTTATTCCCAGACATACTTACAGAGCCACTAAGAAAATCCAAATAAAATTCATTTCTGAAATGTTTTCATACCTTACCAGAAGACTTACTAACCAAGATAGTTTAAACATAAAAAGAAAAAATAACTTGCATAAATTAATCTGCAATAATCTTCTCCTTGCCCTTTCCTATAACAACAGTCAGTAAAAAAAATACTAGTGAGCTATGAGGCTCAGTAAGCTTTGCAAGTTAATTAACAATTAAAATACAATAATTGCCATAAATCAAAACATTTTAAAATCATCTTTGACTAACTTACCCTTACTTGTAAAATATCATAAAATCATCATTAACATTAGTCTTTACTTCTTTTGAAGTTTACACTGAATACCAATTTTAGTCTGTAAAAGATTTGGCTATACTTTCATAACAATATTCAATGGGAGCCCAGGTAAACCTGGCATTATCGTCATTGAATTATATAGAGGTCCCTTTTGCCCCACCTGCTATGCAGATATCATATTCTCTGGGGTCCCTTTTACCCCTCCTGTAATACAGATATCTGGGGTCCCTTTTGCCCCACCTGTAATTACAGTTATACATCATTTATAGCCAAACCTTACTTTTCAATTGATATTCACTAATCTTTTTAGTGATCATAAGTCATAATTAAGTTGTTGCATTCTTTCATAATAATTGCTGTGATCACTGGTGTACAACTAAAATGCATACCATAAGCAAGAAAATTGACATCTTTCCAAAACAATATCAAATAGGAAAATTCTTATTTTACCAGATTGACATACAAAACCTTATTTTACCCTTACCTGATTAAAGTATGCATCTGGTCATTCATACTTGAAAACTTGAATGAAAATTCATTTCTTTACATTAAACAAATTTAATAACCTTTTTCTTTAATGCATTCCAAATTAACCTTTATGCTTATAATGGAAAGTCACTATATTTGAAAATTAATACATTACTTACCTTCTTGCCGAGGTGTCTCCAATTCTCTACCTCGAATCCTTCTACGATTATAAGTCACCTCAAATCGTCCTTTTTGCATATATCTGATGAATCCTCTTCCTCCTTTCTCTCTATTATTCTTTCCTTCTACACTTTGTTATTTCTCTATCAATGTTATTATCTTTAATTCCACTGTCAAAAGCCCATAACTCAAAGCAATAAGAAAATACTTTACAGTTATCCAAACTAAGCTTCTTAACCCTATGGAATTCCATTTACTTACACTGCCTTGTACAAACAGTAGAAGCACTGCCCAAATGCTTTATAAATTCTTTCTCAGAATTTGCTGCACCAAGCCAAACCGTCCCTACCCTTTTCTTTTGCTTGCGGCATCCTCTTTCTCCAGCGAATACTAGGAACACCAAGAAATGGGCTTGCGGAATACTCCTCTCCAGCGAACACTAGGAACACTAGGAAATGGCTTGCTGAATGCTCCTCTCCAGCGAACACTAGAAACACTAGGAAATGGCTTGCTGAATGCTCCTCTCCAGCGTTTGTTCTCCAGCAAACCTTCTCCAAATAAGAGGTGATGTCCACGGTTTACAAAATGATGGAACGTGGGCCCCATCCAGCCTCTAACTGCCCCTTTCTAAACCGCCCCACCAAAAGCTTCCTATTACATGCATCCATTCAGATTTTTTTTATTTAACTTATTCTAAGATTATTTAAACTAAATAGTAATAATATAATTCTTATTAATACTTATTTATTTAAATTATACCTGAATTTCTGGTTCTTACACCAACGCTCATTATCTCAGCAGCGATGTAGCGCTCCAATTCAAATAGAAATTCAAATATTTTCTTTTAAAATACCTTTTCATATTTTGAGTTGTTACAGTCTTACAGACATAGAAATGTCGGCACTGCCAGAAACTCAAAACATAACCTGTTCAACAAATATTGCAAATTGATCTCTCTAGAAAATGATAATTCAATCTCAGAACAATACCATCCTTGCCTCCATCATATTGATATTAGTTCCATGGGCCAAAAAAACAATCTCATAAATGCATTAAATGCATAAAAGGTAAACACAAACCATATTACTAGAAATGTTTCAATTTTAGAAAACTATAAAGTATGTTATAAGAGACTTATTATTAGAATTGCTTATTAATCTCTATATGAAGTTACTAAAATAGGGTTCATTCGTATCTTAAACAAATTAATTCTCAATTAAGTCCAACTGTCAAACCTTGACTGCAATGCCGGTGAACTTATCTTTGAACAAAACTACAATGTCTAATTTCTCCCAAATATTTGTGTATTTCAATAGGAGGATTCAAGTAGGAGGGTTCAAGAAGATGAATAGCGTGATAAGATGGTTTTCTGTCACTAGATTCAATGTTTCCCTAAATTTACTTGATACTTGTTTTAGAAGATTTGATTTGCAAAAGTACAACAACATCAAGCCTTTGTCCCACTACGTGGGGTCGGCTACATGAATTCTTTTTCTCCATTGTGTCCTGTTAAAAGTCAAATTAATAAAGAAAGATCATTTCTAATATTTTCTAACCAAATCTTTTTAGGACTACCTCTACATTTCTTAATATAACTCAAATCTAATACCTCTACTATCCTAACCGGGTCATCGGAAGGCCGTCGTTTTGTGTGACCAAACCATCTAAGGCGACTCTCTCTAATCTTATGTTCCACTGGAGCTACTCCAACCTTTTCACGTATATGCTCATTTCAATTTGATTTGCAAAAGTAAGATGAAAGAAATGTTGTCCTCCACTATAAATAATCCAATAACCCTAATCAGTAGATCAATGGAATAAAATATTTTCCCAATAAATTTCTATTTATTTATCTACCTCGAATCACTCAAGATTAACTCATGTATTTGTTAAACCTAGTTCAAACTAAACTGACAGCACTAGCTCTCTCTTTACCTAGACGCGAAGAAGAAGGTTCAGCGAAGGGCGAACGAGTGAACAAAGCATAGAGAGAGAGAAAGAGATCTTCAGTTTAGTTTCATTATAGAGGCACAAAAACAAAGGGTTTGTCAAGGGATGAGCGACAAACAAAACAAAAAAGATAGAGATAGCGATAGTGAGAGGGAGATGGCTTTGCTTATTTCAGGAGAAGGTGACATGAGCACAACTAGCAAGTGAGAGTGAGAGCCATGGAGAGACGAGGCGATCATGGCCTGTGAGCACATGCGAGAGTGCGATGTTGATTGCAAGCAACTATGAGGGAGAATGAATCCATTCAAATACTCATTGAGTACAATCTCTGAGTAAACTCAAATTGAGATAAAATAAATCTAACCCGGATTTTGTAATTGATCAAATGGTTAAACCATAGTTTAAGTTTATAAAATGTTGAAGGAATTTTGTTTAGAGTTAGGGGCTGAGGAATCTAGCAAAGTTTTTGCAAGAGACTAAGCCAAACAAGATTTAGGCGACGACTTAAACGTTGATTTAAAATAGAGGATTTAAAATATTGGGATTATATTCATTTTGAATTCCTATTGACACGATGTTGTGTGAAGTTGCTAGAACATCGTTTGTTCACGAAATGGGCATCACATATGCATCTGAAATGTTAAACTTATATGAAAATGACACCCGCAGTGCATAGGTTGTCGCACCGACAAAAACACAATTTTCCCACATGAGAGGTTGCGATATGCAAATCAAGATGCAAGATGAACGAGAGAAATTGTGTGAGTGTTGATTTACATTTTTATGTTTTATGAATTAAATTTATAAGAATTATAACTTAGTTCGCTTATCCCTGCAGCAAATGTTTTACCCACCAAAAAAGAAAAAAGATAATAGAATTAAAAAAAACCCATTTCACTCTTTCCTATCTTACTCATTCATGTTTAGTCCCTCATCTGAGCCGCAACTCCCGCTCCCTCTGCATCACATATAGCTGTCTCATTTCATATGTCCGCATAGGCACGCAGATAGCTCCTCACAACCTCTACCCTAACCGCATTTCCAACCTGCACGCACTTGGACTCCATGCCAATAGCACTCGAGCTTGCCATCATTCGTCCTTGCACGACCCTCAACTCTGTTGCCCGGCTCTCACAGACACAGTCACTCTCCCAACTTCAGCTGCTTCCCCACACGTCGCACATGCTCCCTCAACCGGCCAAACACCTTGCCGCTGATGCCTCCTCATCTTCTCCAAGCTATGATCTCTCTTCTGTCCCTAATAGCCACCTGCATATCACCACACTAATGGCTAGCCTTTTGACCACCGCCAACACTCCTACCCATCATCGAGCTTGTCTCTTCTCCTTAAACCACACTTTGATCCTCCAGCCACCTTGAGACATTGCAATAGCCCACCTCCCGCTCCTTATACTCTCTGGTCACTCACTCAACCTCCCTATTTTGCATAAGGCCAATACCCCGCCTCCTTCTATGGTTGACATGCTACCATACCATCTGCACTCCAAACTTCTCTCCATCTCTCTCTCTCTCTCTCTCTCTCCAACTTTCAATCTCTCTCTATCTTTCTCTCCACTTCTCTCTCCCTCTCTTTTAAAAAAGGAAAACAAAAAAAAGGAAAGAGAAGAAACAAAAAAGGGGAAAAAAGATAAAATTTTGAAAATAAGAAAGAAAAAAAGAGTTTTTTTTGTTGCCTTTGCTACTCTTGTCATAGTTATGTTGGTTGCGTGCACAAAGAGTTAAACTTCCGAGCTCGTAAAAAATCTCCAATCCTCGTTAGCCATGGTGTCGCACGACAACGATCATACACACATTTCTTGTGTGATGGGTAGGCCTAGCACCCCCAACGATACCCCCTATGCAAGGAATATGCAGAGGGGTGGCCTGAAATTATATTTGAATACCACTTAAACACAACAATTACAATGAAATAGAAATCTAAATGTGCACCGCGATAAAAAAGAAAAATCCATCACTTTGAATGAACAAAATAGAGCACAGACTGAGTACTTCTAATGAACGGGGCAGCTCGCCGACATGCAAGAACAAAACATTTTGACTCCAATTGTACACATAAATTTTACAACTATATAAATATAAATTATGGCAATGTTAAAAATGTAAATGGAATCTAACTCACATGGTATCTGCAACACAAACAAGCAAGCAAACAAAAGGTAGAAGATATTTTAAAACTTTAAAAATGAAAATTTGAGCACATTTTGATGACAAATACTTAAGCAAAACAATTAAATATGAATATTTCAAATTTCACATGCATCAAAATACAAATTTCAGAGTAAAGCATGCAAATGCCTTTAAAAATATGATATAGCATCAAGACGTGTGCCACTATCATGATAAGTATGTCACTACATCGAGAGGCATGCCACAGTATCAAGAAACATGCAATCACGTCGAGAAATGAGACGTTGCCTCAGAAAGCATTCTGATGCCATGACATCAACAAGCATGAAACTATTTTAAAATAAATAAAAAATCAATAAACCATGCAAAAAGATTATTTTGAGCGTGCAAATACACCATGCAAATGCACTAAAATACGTGCAAATGCATCACGTAAGCACACCTAAGAGTGCACAAGTACATTGGAAGTATACAAATATGCTATGTAAGTGCATCAAAATATATGCAAGGGCATCGTGTGAGCACATCTAAGAGCGTGCAAGTACATTAAAAGCATGTGAATATATTATACAAATATATTGAAAAGCATACAAGTGTATCATGCTAATGCAGTTAGAAAGTGCCAATATATTGAAAGCATGTGAACGCAACGTGCAAGTGCACCGTATAGGCATATCGAAGAGCGCACAAGTTCAACACAAAGTGCAAGTACACTACCAATTTATCAAAAAACACATGCATTATTTAAATATATTGAAAAGCATGCAAACCATTTATTCCTCAGGTGCTTCGACAAATATACTAAATATGAAAATAAAAAAAATGTAAATGTTGCATGGGGTTAAAAGCGAACTAAACTAAAATACCATTTTTAAGTTAAACACCCACATGTGCTCTGACCAGTGCATCAAATTCTTAAACCCAAGGTCCAACCATATTGTGCGGGTTAAATGTGAACTCAAATTTCAAGTCAATTTCACTCTTTAAAAAGACTGGAATTAACAAGACTTGAATAAATGAATGCATATTCAACCATGAAATCCATCAACATATTTGATTTTGCATTCGTATTAGGCCTTCAATGCCTTTTTTTTTTCAAAGATCATAAAAAAAATGCAAACTCTCGAATTAATATTCATACAATAATTCACAAAATTAGTAATCAAAACCGATATTCTATCAACAAGTGGGTCGAATTAACAAATTCTAATTATCAAAAATGAACGGCTCAGACTCCCTGATGAAGGCCGCTTTGAAAGTGAATATCAATTGGAGTGAATTCAATTATCAAAATGTCACATGAATTCAGATTAAACGTGATCCTCTGTCAGCAAGTAAGCTTAATTGATAATGTTCAAATAACAAAAATAAAATTCTTTGAAACTTTGGGATGGCCAAGTTGAAAGATCTCAAATGATGAGGTCAATTCTAAAAAAAATAGATTTTAATGCCACAAAATACAAATATTTTTAAGCGACTTCAATCTCAGCTGATGATGATCGCGTTGACAGAACATCTAAATCGGAGGGGATTACATGACTTACAGAATGCCCATAAATTCTAAAGTTAATCACCAAGAGCTCAAATTCCAATAAAGTTTAAAATATTCAATATTTATCAAAATCCAAAAAAAATTAAAGTGTTAAAACAAAAATCTGGCTGCCCTCCCTAATCGTTTTTCGAGGGTGATAAATTTAAGGATATCTCAACTCACAAAGAGCCAAAGTCTTGTCAAAAATATCAAAAAATTCATTCGAAAACAACCTTCCTCCAACAAAAATGTGACACATATCCTATAACCGGTGATTTTTTGCCAATTGACACAATAAGTAAACAATTATGACCAAGACTCTCTGACTCGGTGATTTTTTTTTTTGCATATACACACTAAAATTACAAACACGGTCAATGCACATATATTCCTCAATATCTAAAACCCTTGAGTAATGAATCATAAGATATATTTGATAGGGCATAAAGCCCTCTGTCAACTAAGGTTGACTTGAATTCATCCTTTTAAACAAACATTCACCCCAAATTTATAAGATACCCTTGGACGAAATAACTCATAGCTGTCGATTGGGTCGACTACCTCTCTAACTAGCTATACTAAAGACTCTAACAACCTAAGTCGATGAAAATATAGAACCTTGATCGGGTCTTCATCATTCCCCCCGCTATCCGCTTTAAATGCAAAATGATAAATTTCAAATTCTATATTAAATTCTTTGCTATATACTTGGTATTTAGTGCCAATTTAATGACTAGCCTTAATAAAATGCTCTCCCATTATTGGAAAAGTGATTAACCATAGATGCTTGCACTTTTGGGAATCCTGAACTTGAATGTAAAATACTTGCGAAACGAGGATGAAATTTCTAACTCCATAAAGGAAGTTTTTTTCTTTTAATATTTGGCTAGCCGTACATAAGTTATAATAACAGTTAAAGCATAATGAATTAAAATTAAAATAATATATAAAATGAACGTGATAATAAACTTGTTAAAATCGTCTAAGCAAGTTTCTAAACTATTGCAATCATATAAGGCCTTTGCTTATATTGTTTGTTTTGTCGAGTTTATGTATCTTGAGTGTAGGGTGATACATTAAATTATGATTACTAACTCCTATCTCTCATTTGTGTAGAATGGATATCCAAAACACCTCCTTTACAGTTGAACTGGGATGTGGAGTCAACATTCATTTGGCCAACACTATCATCATCACCGAAAACTTTGAAGCCACCATCCAGTCTAGGGCCGCCATCATAATTGTTCACAACATGATTACTAAGGGCCCATTAGGAGGTCATATTCTACTGAAATTTATGCACTTCGTGCACACCTACCAGTGCAACGAGTGCATCATGCTAGAGCCGCCACTAGTGAAAAGATACCTCGGAAGACAATCTAAGCTTTCAAAAGGGTGTCTCAATCAAAATCCTAGGCTATGAAAAGGGTCACCATTGAGAAGAAAATTTCTTTGGTACTTGCAAGCACCACATCCTTGCCAACGAGGTCATTTGTACCCAGAAGGAATGACGCTAAAGCTTCCTCATATGGAGGAAAGTCATCTAGAAGAGTAGAAGACAAAGAAGTAGAATGAACATGATAGGAAATACTTAGGTTCAAGTATTCCAATCAATCCGGAAGAGGGAAAAGTGCAGAAAACTGCTGTTTTCTGCAGGCAAACAGCCAATTTCTGCTGTTTACAGCAGAAAAACGTGGACAAACAGTGGGAAATTGATGAAAACTCAAAGCAAACACTTGTATTTCACTAGATGATGAATAAAACAAAAGGAAGATACAATATTCTTCGATTCGAGAGGAAGAACAACTCTCCAAAACTCTCTTGCACACCAAGAGCCCAAGCACACAAACCCTAGATCTCAAATTGGATTCAAATTCAAGATAACCCCAATTCCCTCCCAAACTCCCTAATTAATCAAAAGGAGTTTTACAAAATACCTAAACAGCCCTTCTAATTCAAAATTTCCCTCCTAACATGCAATTAAGCCCAAGTGGGGCCCACCCTAGCTTCCCCCCCTCCCCTTGCGGTTTCTTCCGCCTGGTGAAGACCCGTACCGGTCCAGGCTGGACCGGTCTAGCCGGCCCCTCCTGGGCCGGCAGCAAGGGCGCAACATTACTCCCCTCCCAAAAACTCACCTTGTCCTCAAGGTGAAAAGAGGGAAATTGCTCTTTCATTCTCTCAAACGGTTCCCAAGTAGCATCAAAATCAGGAAGACCTTTCCATCCAATCAGCACTTCTTTGTCTCCCTTTTCATCAGACCTGACGCCTCGGAGCTCCAGCGGTTCCAGTATCACCTGCAAATCCTCAGTCAGTGTCTCTGGTAACTCCGTACTGACTGTGTGCTCTCCTATAGCTCTCCTCAACTGGGACACATGAAAAACTGGATGTATGCTAGCTGATGGGGGAAGCTTCAGTCGGTACGCCACTGCTCCAATTTTGTCCAACACTTCATAGGGGCCGAAATACCTTGGAGCCAATTTCTCATTCATCCTTCTCGCCATTGTCCTCTGCCTGTAAGGTCGTAATTTTAGGAAAACCTTTTCGCCCACTTCAAACTGCATGTCTCGTCGGTGCGAATCCGCTTGCTTCTTCATGATCTGTTGTGCCCTCATCAGATGTTTCTTCAATTCCTCTAGTATCTTGTCCCTTTCCTCTAAGTACTGCTCAACTGACGACACTGGTGTACTACCTCTCCCGTAGTGTACTAGGTGTGGAGGGTCCCTTCCATATAGCACTTTGAATGGGGTCATCTGTGAAGCGGAATGGTACGAGGTATTGTACCAATACTCCGCCCACAGCAGCAACTTTGCCCACATCCGTGGAGTTTCAGAGACAAAACACCTCAAATAGGTCTCCAAGCTTCGATTTACCACCTCTGTTTGTCCGTCTGTCTGTGGGTGATAGGCGGTGCTTCTCTTTAGAACAGTGCCCTGCATCCTGAACAACTCTCTCTAGAACTGGCTGAGGAACACTTTGTCTCGATCAGACACAATCGATTCAGGAATCCCATGTAATCTCACAACCACCCTAATAAAAGCTGCCGCTACAGATATGGCGGTGTAAGGATGCCTCAGAAGGATGAAGTGTGCATACTTGCTAAGTCTGTCCACCACCACCATGATGACTGTGAACCCTTCTGATCTTGGTAGGCCATCAATGAAATCCATAGACACTTCCTCCCAGACCTTGTTTGGAAGTGTCAATGGTTGGAGTAATCCCCCCGGAGCCATAGCCATGTACTTATTCCTCTGACATACTTCACACCTTGCCACCATCTCTTCAACATCTCTATGCATCCCTTTCCAGTAGAGCTCAGATGCAAGCCTCCTGTAGGTCTTCTGAACTCCTGAATGTCCCCCAACGGCGCTGCCATGAAACTCCTACAACAAGTGGGGGATGTGTATGGAAGTCCGTGGCATCACAAACCTCCCTTGATACAATAGTCTCTCCCCCTCAATGTAGTAGCCCGGATGACTACTCTTGTCCTTCCCCAGATCCTCCCTGATCTTCCTCAATTCTTCGCTCAGCTTACTTTCTTCCTTGATGGCCCCCCAATCTATCAACAACGGAATTGACACCGCTAATTCCTGAAGCTCCCCAACACGTCTGGATAGGGCATCCGCAGCTTTATTTTCCAAACCGGGCTTATATTGGATCTCAAAGTCATAGCCTAGTAATTTGGATAACCACCTCTGATGCTCCTCGGTCACCATCCTTTGCTCCAGAAGATATTTTAAGCTTCGCTGATCAGTCCTTACAATAAAATGCCTTCCCAATAGATAAGGCCGCCACTTCTGAATAGCCAAGACAATGGCCATTAACTCCCTCTCATATACTGACTTCAATCTAGCCCTGGCTGACAGCACTTGACTGAAATAAGCAATTGGCCTGTGATTCTGCATCAACACTGCCCCCAGCCCATATCCCGATGCATCAGTTTCCATGACAAAGACCTGGCTAAAATCTGGAAGTGCTAAGACTGGAACTGTAGTCATAGCTTCCTTTAGTTTCTCAAAAGCCCGGGTGGCTGCCTCTCCCCATAAAAATCCATCCTTCTTCAGTTGCTCCGTTAAAGGCCAAGCAATAGCACTGTATCCCTTCACAAATCTTCTGTAGTACCCAGTTAACCCCAAGAACCCCTTAACTCCTTTAGGTTCCTAGGCATTGGCCACTTCTGCATGGCTTCTATTTTACTCTGATCGGCTGCCACTCCTTCTTGTGAGACCACGTGTCCCAAGTACTCTACACTGGTCTGGGCAAAGCTGCACTTCTTCAGGTTGGCTTGTAACTGATGTTCCTGTAACACTCCCAAAACTGTCTTCAAGTGCTCCAAATACTCCCCTTCAGTCTTGCTATACACCAAGATGTCATCAAAGAATACCAGTACGAACTTCCTGAGGTACTGCTTGAAGACCATGTTCATCAAAGATTGAAAAGTAGCAGGTGCGTTAGTCAAACCAAAGGGCATTACCAGAAACTCATAATGCCCTTCATGTGTTCTGAATGCTGTCTTGGGAACATCTGCCTCCTTCATTCTGATCTGGTGGTATCCGGACTTTAAGTCCAACTTGGAAAAAACCACTGCCCCAAAAAGCTCATCCAAGAGTTCATCAATCACTAGAATTGGGAACTTGTCTGGTACAGTGCCCTTATTCAGAGCCCTGTAATCCACACAGAATCTCCAACTCCCATCCTTCTTCTTGACCAGGAGGAATGGACTAGAGAAAGGACTTACACTTGGTCTGATGATCCCAACCTCCAGCATCTCCCTGATCAGCCGTTCAATCTCATCTTTTTGAATTTGAGGGTAACGATAAGGGCGGACGCTGATCGGGGTCTCCCCTCCCTTCAAAGTGATGGCATGCTCCAGCTCCCTCTGCGGTGGCAAACCCTGTGGAGGTTGAAAAACCTCCATGAACTGCTGTATGACCGGTTGCACATCAAGAGGAATGTCTCCCTCTTCCCCCATACTGACTTTCTTCAGTCGTTGCAGCTCCACCAAGTATCCACCCCCAACCTCCTGGATGGTTCGGATCATGGACTTGAGAGACACCCCCGTCCTAGACAGGCCGACATCTCCCTGTATCACCATTCTCCTCCCCCCCACTACCAGTTCCATCCGCATTTCTCCCCAGTTCACCTTGGTCTCCCCCAAAGTTTGCAGCCACTTCATCCCCAAGATCACATCTGTACTGCCCAATTCTAAGGGAAGAAAATCCTCCCTCACCTGTATCCCCTGAATGGTCATCACTACTCCCCTACAAACTCCTCTACCCATCTCTACCTTCCCTGTGCCCATCATCACCCCATAGCCTCCCGTATCCACTAATTTCATTCCGAGCAACTCAACAATCTGGGTGGAAATGAAATTGTGTGTTGCCCCACTATCTATCAAAACCACCACCTCGTGGCCAGCTATCACCCCTTTCACTTTCATAGTGTGACTCGAAGTGAATCCCACTACGGAGTTCAGAGAGACTTCTGCCACATCCAGATGCAACTTCTCCTCCTCCTCCACTTCGGACCTGCTCCCACCTCCCTCTTCGTCTTCCTCGTCTTTGCAAACAAGGAGAACCTGAAGAGTCCGGTCCTTGCACCTATGACCCGGCATGTACTTCTCATCACACCTAAAGCACAATCCCTTTGCCCTCTTCTCCTGCATCTCCTTATCGGTAAGCTTTTTAAAATTTCCCCCAGGCCCTCCTCCTCCAGACCTCTCCCTTGGTACCTCTCGCGTACCCCCCGGTGCAGCTCCCTTGGGAGCTAGAAAAGTGGTCGTCATCCGGTAGGATCCCCCGGAGCTGCTGCCTCGAGCCCCTCTATCCAGATGCTTTTGGTCCTCAACCAGCTGTGCCAACTACATGGCCTCCCCCAGGTCATGTGGTCTCATCACTCTAACGGCTGTCCTAATTTCTGGCTTGAGCCCCTTCATGAAGTTCCCCTCAAGCACGGTCTCAGAAAGACGATCCAACCTGCTAGCTAGGTACTCAAACCGGTCCCGGAACTCCGCTACTGTCCCCTCCTTTGTCAACGCAAAGAACTGCTCATAGAAGTCTCCTCCCCTGTTGATTCGGAAACGCTCTAGTAGACAGTCCTTGAACTCCCCCCAGCTTCGAATGGGTCGCCTCATATCCCGCCACTAGTACCATGCAAGTGCCTTCCCTTCCAAGCATAGTCCCGCCGCTGTCAGTTTCTCCTTCTCTGTCAACCCGTTGACTGCAAAATACCGTTCCACCTTGTAAATCCAGCCATGGCCATCCTCGCCCTCAAAGATGGGCATCTTCAGCTTCCTCACCTTGGGATCCCCCCCGTACCCCCGGTAGCCTCCATAACCCCCCATTCCTCGAAAGAGGAGGTGCTCCCCAAGTGTCCCGATCATTCCTCCGACGATTATACCCAAACGCTTCCTCATATTCCCCTCTTCTCCCTTCAAAATCAGCACCCTTGCGGTGCGTTTCCTCCCTTCTTCCCAAAAATTCAACACCCCTTCGCTCGTACCCCTGGCTCATCTCCTCTCTAGAAAGCGGTTCTAAAGGAGGCATGTCGTCTTCCCCCTCCAGGATCTCCACTTCCGGATTTCTCCTTCCCCGAAATGGGTTCGGATTTCCTCCTACGCCATGGCCGTCGGTAGTCTCTCTTACTTCTGATGCCGCCGGGTTGGTCTTTGCTTCTAGTAATTTCTTCATCATTTCTTCCATGGCAGTGAACTTCCCCTCCAACCTTTCGTTGTTGGAGGTGATTTGATTTTGAAAATCAGAGAACTTTCCTTCCAGATCTGATTTTAACTGTCCAAATTTTCCTTCCAAGACTTCCACCTTTTTCCCGGCCATCGTTCTTCTCAAGAAACTCAAGAAAAATCCCTTCCGGTGCACAAGCGAGTTGCTGAAATTTCAGGATTTCAACCGCCGATGGTCCCAAGACGATGCTCTAATACCAATTTGATAGGAAATACTTAGGTTCAAGTATTCCAATCAATCCGGAAGAGGGAAAAGTGCATAAAACTGCTGTTTTCTGCAGGCAAACAGCCAATTTCTGCTGTTTACAGCAGAAAAACGTGGACAAACAGTGGGAAATTGATGAAAACTCAAAGCAAACACTTGTATTTCACTAGATGATGAATAAAACAAAAGGAAGATATAATATTCTTCGATTCGAGAGGAAGAACAACTCTCCAAAACTCTCTTGAATACCAAGAGCCCAAGCACACAAACCCTAGATCTCAAATTGGATTCAAATTCAAGATAACCCCAATTCCCTCCCAAACTCCCTAATTAATCAAAAGGAGTTTTACAAAATACCTAAACAGCCCTTCTAATTCAAAATTTCCCTCCTAACATGCAATTAAGCCCAAGTGGGGCCCACCCTAGCTCCCCCCCCCCCCCCCCTTGCGGTTTCTTCCGCCTGGTGAAGACGCGGACCGGTCCAGCCGGCCCCTCCTGGGCCGGCAGCAAGGGCGCAACAGAACACTGAACTACGAGCTCAGCAGTTACAACCCGTGCATCCATCTACACAGCCAGCTCTGGAGTCGGAAGCAAATATTCCTACCCAGAATAAATTCAAAAATTTTAAATAGGTAAAGAAGAATAGCTCTACCAACAACGTGAAGCAATCATTATGGGCTCAACAACATCAACCTCTAATACCTCAGAAGTAAGAGCCCGAGACTGTTTGCCAGAGTGTATAGGGTTCTTAAAGTTGCCAAAGAGATAGGGCTCATGAAAAAGAAATATCAACAGTCAATTTTAATAGAAGTCGAAAATACCCTAAAGGGTAAGCTATCATCAGTGGTGATAGTAAAAATACCGAAGAAAGCTTCGCAGGTGAACATATGCGGGTGACACTTAGACCCTGTGTCTAAGAATCTGCCACTGAAAGATCTCGGTGAAAGAGAGAACAGATACAGAGACCAAAGTCTCCAGAAAAAAAAAGTTTATGGAAAAGATAAAGGCATGAGATATGATGCGTACTTCCATAGATCTGCCATTGAAACTTCATAAAAAATGGTCTCAAAGAATGCCCCTCCTGACAATATTCTCAATGGTAAACATCCTGGAGACTCCTCTAGGGAATCCCATCACCTTCTAACTCCATCCTCTTAGGAAGAGGCCAATTTTGACCTCAAAACCCTCATTGAGGAACTATTCATCCATCACATGAAATTGAAGATCCAATGGAAATGACACTTGAAAATTTGGGTATAAAAAAAGGAAGATGATAAAACCATGGAGATTGAGATGGTCTGCATTGTGAGACATAACAACTAACCACTCCCAGCACATCACGAAATTGGATCTGCTATTGCTTAAAACACAATCTCTCCCGAAGAATAAGCATAGTATGATCAAGCGGAAGGTGCAAATAACCCTGAACTTAGAATGAAGTGTAGAGCCAACCATTTACTTCTAGCATTTATAAAACACAAGATAAATAATTTAATCTAATTAGCAAAATTACCACTAGAATATGACAATATTTACAAAAAATAACTAAAAAAAATCTTATTCATAAGTAGAAAAGTTAAACTATTCACTCATTCCATAGTCCTTGTGTATATTAATCACAACTAATGCATGCTAACCTCAGAAACGTGATATTAAAAATATTCATAACAGATAAATTGCATTAAGCATGCACTAATTCCATCATTTATTCAACAAGGATGAAGAAAATGTTGGTCAGGGCAACTTACTGCAGTGTGCTTGATACCAGTTGATTTCCCAACTAATTCATGTTCCTTAAGAAATAAGAGCTCCCCATGAATAGGAAGGAAATGTTGAGGCTTCACAATCCTGAGAACTTCCTCCTACATTATTTAGAAGGAAGCTAAATTTAGGGAGTCATCCACATAACAAGGCAAAGAAGAAGCTATGGTAATCTACGGACATTGGAGGGAATAAATCTGTCAATTTTAGCAGCAATAAAGTTTGCAGTAAATAACAAGGTATGTACTGAAAAAGCTGAGAAAATGACAACAAAGACTCCTAGAAAGATTAAATTTGATGGTTCGCATGGAACTTACTAACTCATCACGATACCCATGTCCAGATGTATGTAATAGTTCATTTTTACCCATCACAACAGTGGAGCCAAGATCTGATATACGGTTGAACATCTTCATCACCCGAGTTTCATTTCCAGGGATAACCTATTTTTACATTGCAAGGAGAAAAGAACACGATCAAATCATACTGAGTTCATTTGGTAGCTTGGGAAGACAAAGATTACACACAACAAAGGTTTTTGAAAAAGAAATGTCAGAACCTGCTTAAATTTCAATCTGCATCCACGCTTAAATATCAAATTTAAGTTGGGCAACGGTATTGCTTTCGTTCAGCTTTGGTTATATTGAAGACAAAACAAGAAAATAAAATAACCATTTAATTTCTCCCCACCCTCACAATGCATGTTAACTGTAAGAAGCTTAAAGTTATACAGACAATTTTATTTTCTATTATCTCACATTTTTATTTTCTTTTTCTGAAGTAGATTCTGGTCACTTGATGTAGGAAGGGGGGGGGGGGGGGGGGGGGGGGTCAAATCAAGATGAGAATTTTGGTGGTTGCTGTTCTCGGTTTGGCTTGGGCTGTTTGGGTTGGAGCTTGTTTAAGTTGTCCTACTTGGGGTTATAGCTCATTAATGCATAAAGGTGTGTATTTATTTCCAAAAGGTTTAGGGGAGTGGAACTTGTGTGCCTCATTGGTTTCTTCTTGGGGAGTTAATGTGGCTGCTTTTCTATTTTTCTGTGTGGGCTTTCGGGTTCCTATGCTGGCTGGTTTCCCATGGTTTCCTGCTCTTGTTTCTTGTGTTTGCCTCCTCGGTTCCTCTCCTCGGTGGGCTTCCCGTGGCTGCTGGCTGGGTTCCCATGGTTGCCTTGCTGTTTTCCCCTTGCTGCCTTCTCGGTTTCCCCTCTTAACCCTTCAGTTTTGGTGGTTTTTGCTGTTTCCCATGTGATCTGCTGGGCTTCTTGTGCCTGCTGCCTTGGTTGCTGGTTTGCCCCTTCGGCTCCTTCCCATCTGGCTGGTTCCGTGGATTTCTGGGCTGGTTCCGTGGCCTTTTTAGCTGGTTAGCTGTGGGCTTTTCTCTTGGTTTCCTGTACCAAATGTTGGGGCTGCTGTTGGAGTCCCTTGGCCTTTCATTTCCCTAAATACTATTGGATTATTTGGAGGTGCTTTGGCTGTTTGGATTCCTCTATCTTGCCTATAAATATTAGGATGTTTTGTGTAAAAAAAAGAAGTGATAATGTGATTTTTGGAAAACTGTAAGAACCTGCGGGTTTCTATAGGATAGCTTGCGAGCTATGCCTTCTCTCCCTCATTTATCATCTCTATAGCTTGCGAGCTATACCTCGTCTGGACTTCTTATCTCCTTCTTCTCTCCACAAGTACCACTCCATATGTATCTTTCTTCTCTAAAAAAAAAATACAAGCTTCTTTAGGTGTTTTGTTTGAGTCGTTTGTAAAGGTCAGAAGTTGTAAGTGTCGGTCTATTAATAGAAAAGTTGCATTTTGTTTGAGAAGTCGTATTTTGTCTTACTTTTGAGTATATTTTTATTCCCTAGGAAGAGTAAGTTTTTGCTTCCAAAAAATTAGGGATTTCCTAATTTTTTGGTTGTATCATCGCTGCACTCATGAATTTTCTGCTGCAACTGACAGACAAAACCCACTTTCATCTAACTCAAAATAAAGGTAGTTGAACGAGGTTAGCTATAATGATAATTTGTAAACATTTTGATTTTTGAGAGACGCCTATGGCTATCAGCCTTAAAAATGATAAAGCTTAACATGAGCAACGGGAAAGAACCGTTGACATCACAAGAGCTACGAGAGGCAATTAGAAGTAAGGGCAAAGTAGAATTGCATTATTTGTTTACCTCTATCTTTTTCTTTTGTATTAGCTATATATACTCATTTCTTTGATCATTTGATAGCTTTTCATTCCAGTTCATAAAAATGCTTTATAGAATTTAAATTAATAAAGAATGGTACAACAACAACAACATCAAACCTTTGTCCCACTACGTAGGTTCAGCTACATGAATCCTTTTTCTCCATTGCGTCCTCTTAAAAGTCAAATTCTCGTTTAAATCTAATAAAGAAAGATCATTTCTAATATTTTCTAACCAAGTCTTTTTAGGTCTATCTCTACCTTTCTTAACATAAGTCAAACAAATTTAATACCTCTACTTTCCTAACTGGGTCATCGAAAAGCCGCCGTTTTACATGAGAATGGTAATGATGTAAAATTTGGTAAGGAGATAGTGATGAGGACATCCACACTTTGAAAGTCTATCGGAGACGTGGTCGTCGATCTACGGCCACGATCGAGTCTTTGTATTTTTGAGTTTTATTATGTTATTGTTTCTTTTATTTCGTTTATTGTTTTACCCTTACTTTAGGGTGGTTTGCTTGTAAGCCCAATAGGGCATGATTGTCTTTTCTTTTTGGTCTTTTGTTTGAGGCTATTTAAAGGCCACTATTGTATCGTTTTGGTTTAATGAATGATTGATAATAAAATTTCTGCATATTGAGTTCTTGTGTGAGCTTGAGAGCTATGGAGAGGAATCCCTAGGAGAGGGAGAGCGGATCATCCACCAACCTAGAAAGAGTCCGGGTTCGTGGCTTCTTACTTTCTCCTTCCCTAATCTTTTTCCCCTCCCTTCCTCCTACCCGTCGGCTCAAACCTTTCCCCCTTCCCTTGCACCCGTCGGCCTCCCCCTTCCCCCTTCCAAACCGAGCCCCTCCCACCCCCCACCCCCCACCCCCCACCTCTCAGCCACCCTCCCTCCCCACGGCCAAGCCTCCACCGCCGGCCCCTCCCCTTGGCTTTCTCCTTTTTCGTGCCATTAAATCCTTCCTAATTTAGTTTTATATTTTAGGAAATCCAATTAATGATTGAATTCAAATCTATTTGAATTTAAAATCATTACCTAAAATACAATTCTTATTTTAGGAAAGTTTCCTATTATGAATTCTATTTAAATTTAATTAAATAGGATTGCATCAAATCTTTCCTATTTCTTAAATCCCAAATTAGAAACCCAAATCAATTACCCCAAACCCCTCCCTACCCTATTAAAGCCGCCGGCCCCCTTGCCCATGCCGCCGCCCCTCTCTCTCCTTCTCTCTCTCCAATCTTCTCCCTCTCATTAATTCCTAATTCCTTTTCTAATTCCCTCCTAAATTCAAAATCTGAGAATAATTTCAGATTTTGGAAGCTTTAATCCCTCATAACCCTAACCCTAAGTCACAAAATCTGAACCAAATCCTTCCCCACCTTATTCCTACCTTGGCCGACCACTTCCCCTAGCCCTTCCTATTTGATTATCCAGGGGAAAGCATTGTCTCTCGGGAAGAACTTTCAAGGACAGCAAAACAACGTCAACTTCAACCCCTCTTCTTCACAAGCAACATGAATGGAAGTCCTCGAATGGGACTATGGTTTGGTGCTTGACGAGCAAGACAACATCGACATCCTCCGTTCCCCGTTCTTCGACGTAGGATTCGACTTCGACAATACCGTCGAAGAATACTTCGACCGGATCCACATCACCTTGGTGGACATAATTGACGATCAAAGGACAAAAGGACGGTGGACCATTTTCGGCCGAGCCACGACCTCCACCCCTCCGGCTACTTCATCAATCAAAGGCTACCTCACTCAACTTCTACAACTCCTCATCACTACTATTAGCAATCAAACGGACATCATCCGACGACGATTCCTTTCCAACTAAGGTTGAACTTTCTTCCCTACTCAATTCCTTCTTCATTCTCTAACCTTGTAGGTAATGACGGATTCGCGAAAGAATAAAGCCGCTTAATTTGCTAAAAGCCTAGTAAACGTAGGGTTATTTGAGTGCTCTTCTTTGTTTACTTATCTCATTGTAAATTGAGGGATAATGATTGAATGTTTATCACGTGAGCATAATTTCTGAGTTTCTAAATTATTTGTTGGCTCTAGCATTTTACAAGTGGCTTAGCCTAAACGCAAGCACCCCTCTCTTATTTTATATTGTTGTTTCAATTGCTAGTATCCTAATCGCTATTTGCTCTCTTTTATAAATCGTGCTAATCCTTATTTTCATCCTAAAACATCGTAGTTCTGCATCAGATAGCTACTTCAAAAACTACAAATGCATTAGATGTGAACAAGCCACATTGAGTTGCGTTGTGAGAAGCTATAAAAGATCTGTATAAACTTTATTATATTTATGTTTGAGGTGGGAGGGGGTTTGTAACATATAAATAACTTATCACCCACCAAGTACTGTACTAAAAATCAAATTTAGCTGGTATCCAATTAAAGATCTAAAAAAATTCATTACTCCATCCCAGTTCAGGATAAGTATTTGACGTTTAACAGATTCATGTTTGGACAAATTAACATAGCTGAAAGAGAGATAACCCACTTATGACACGGAAAATTTCATTAATACACTTAAAATGTAGTTTTAACTTTACATCAGTCAAGACTCAAGACAAAGATGATCAGTTAATTGGCTACAATTGTTAAGGTCAAAGAAGGAGGTAATAAAGTGTGTTTGCAGAAAAGGTCAGAATTTAAAAAAACTAAGTTTGAATTCATTGTTCACAGTCAATTTCCAAGGTAAATTGCAAATCAGGTTAAAGATGGCTAAATATAAGTTTGAAGAAAGAATCATCGACAATAAAGTTACTTGGTGACTTTGGTCACCACCAAATCAAAGAAGTATTAGTTTTTTTTTTCTTTTCCTTTATTATTTGTTTTAATTAAAATCATGTGTCCAAGAAAGGACAAGGTATGAAGCCCTAAATTTATCAAGATCCGGGTTTAAAATTATGCAGCACATTAAGTGCCTTGTGGCTATAGTCTCATATGGGGAAAAAGAGGTACAACTAAAACTAATGAAGCACACCACAATGCATGCCTTGAGGCATACGCCTTTATTTGCAGACTCTTAAGATGAACTTCTGTTATAACCTATATTCACTACCAGATCCAATGTCTTCTCTTGAATCCAATGTGGGCTCCAAAAATTCGGCCTCGACCTCCCCCATTGCTTTTCGGGAGAGTTTGAACAGATTAAAGTTATGGGGTAAATTTTTGGAAAGGCAGATGAGTTTGTAGATAAGACACTATCCAGAGATTTCACCCTCATTTTGCGAGGACTTTATGATCTGAGTTCTGGTTTCCTATAGGCGCAAGCCCCTATAGTTAATTACCCCTACCGATCATGAGAGAGAACTTTCGATTAAGGCTAGTCGTCGATCAGATACGTGTTATCTGGCATATAGTAGCAGCATGGGCATTTGGGATGATTGGAGAATTGATATTTAAAATAGAAATTTTCACCATTTTGCACTTAAAGCGGATGGTGGGGAAATGGATGATGGACCCGATCAAGATCCCATGATTTTGTGGTCCAGGGCCATCGTGGTCCCTAGTTTACTTAGTCAAAGGAGGTAGTCGACCCAACCTGACAGAAGGATCCTTGTTAGCAACCATGGGTTGCTTCGTCCAAGGGTACCTTATAGCCCTAGGGTGAATATTTGTCTAAAGGGACAAATTTGAATCCACCTTGGCTAACAAAGGGCTTAGTGCCCTATTGATTATATCCTATTGATTCATATCTCAAGGATTTGATGCCACTAAGGAACATATTGGCTCCGACCATAACCATAATTTAGTGGTGCCATTTGGAGGCAAAACCACTCGGTTCAGAGGGTCCCGGGTCATAACCATTTATCCTGAGGTGCCATTTGACGACAAAATTGTCGGTCAGAGGACATGTACCACATCCTTACTAGCAGGAAATTATTTGAGAATGGATTTTAGTAATATTTTCGACTAGGCATTAGTTCTATGTGAGCTAAAGTAAATTTCAATTTGTCCACCCGGCAAATTGTTGCGAAGGTGGATGGATTTTGTTTTAAATGTTTTATGGTTGGATTTCAGTTTTAAATATCTTGGAGTTTTGAGATTTTGAAAATTTTTGTGGAGTTTTGGAATTTTGATGAGCATTTGGGTGGCATTTTGAAGATATTTGAAATTAACCCCTCCGGTTGAGATGTACGTCCAACACGGCCATCATCATGGTGTTAATGGGCAATCGTATTTTATTGGTTAGACCTTGTCGACTCTATCTACAAGTCGACAGAGGATCAGGTCTATAGGCTTTATGTTTTTATTGATGAATTTATCTGTTCATAGGCCTTGAAGGCCTTATATGAACGTATAAAACAGATATTTCGGTCGACACCTTGACCGTATAACTGTTTGATAGTGCAAGCCGTGTCGACTCCTATTTATCCATATAGAAGGATCGTGCTCAAAATGGAGTTCATTTATTAACCCGCGCAGCATCCCTAGACGCCACGTGTGTACCAATAACACGCCACCGGGGCCCATGCGGGTTTTGTAATTACACTTGCCTCTTTTGTGTACCTATGTGCTTACATATTACAATGCATGTGCGGGGGCATTTTGGGAAATTTTGACACTGCTCAGTCATGCGAGTAACTGTCAAGTGAATGTATGCGACGCTCTATGTAGAAGCCCATAAACGTCTTCTGTCCACTTGTGTGAATGTTGCGAATCTGGTGGCATAGCGTTATACTAGTTATCTGCTTGTTTCATACAAGTAGACTATCGTGCACTTGCTGTGCACTAACGAATCTCCTGCTATGGGTCGTACGAGCTTGCACTTGTTGAAGCTCTTCTATATTTGCTCGAGGATGGCACTTCGTGGACATGATATGTTTCCTACAGTAGTTTGTAGGCATTTGCATTTGCTACATATCATCCTCCCTTGTAATGGATCAACGTATTTGTTGGTCATTTGAATGGTAATTGATCGTAGGGGTGTTGCAACATCTACTGCGTGCTATTGATCATCATCCATAGTTATGTCATTATACATATGGAGAATTTTCTGTCGGTGCTAGCGGGCATCTGTGCTTGCCACGATCTTTTACCTCATGCCTGTAGAGAATCCACCAATATTAGCGATGCATTCACCATTATTGCCTGGAGATAGGTTCGATGTATACATCGCAAGCTTTCTACCATTATGTGTGGGCAAATTGCACTGAATGCGAAGCTTCTAGTGCCACTCGTAGGCATTCACACTTGGTGTAATCGTGTTGCATTTTGTTCGTGGACGGTAAATTGGATGCATAAGGGTCTTCTACAGTAGCTCGTAGGAGCTCCTATGCTTACATCTCTTTGTTGCATTTTGCTGTGGTTTCTAGTCCCTGTAATACATCCGCTATTGCTGTAGGTAGGCAGGTACATGTATTCATTCACATACTGAAATTGACTACAGGATATTGCATTTACTGAAGTCTTTCTACATCTACCCACAGATGGCAAATGGTGCGTACATCTATATTCGTAGAGAAATCGTATGTGTTGCGGATCTTCATGATTGCTTGCAATGGATCAACATATTTATCTTACATTGGATAGTTGTTGTTCGTAGGAATAATGCAGCATTCATTGCCTGTTGCTACAACGACTTGTAGGTGCTTGTATTTGTTCTTAATTTCTCTATATATGTTGATTGATGAACCGCTACATTTACCTGCGTATTTTCCGGTGTTCATAGCAGATTGTTCTAGTTATTCGTATGTTGATCCGTGTTTCAAGTCCCCTCAGGTAGACCTATGGGCTAATTGTCATGAACACTACAAGTTCAATATTACTTTAGTCATTCCTTCAATGAATCATCAAATCCATCAATAGCTTTCTAGTGAATCAACATATTCATTATAGTTATGCTGCCTCTGGTTGTGGAAGATATGTTGTATGTGTATCTGCACTTTGATATTAATTGTAGGGTGTCGTTATAGTCTCCTTAGATATGTTCATAGGATAGCCATCATATCCATGAAACATTCTACATTATTACTTCCCGATATGATAGAAGGATTGATATGTTTTCTTGAAGTTAAGTCATTGTATTTCTCCATTTGATCCATGCTTGCAGATATGTTACAAGTTATGTTGAAATCCACAAGTCCTTTGTGGTCCTTTTGAGTTTTTTGCTTGAGTTCAAATTGTTCAAGTCCCACATGATGCCATTCAGTTCAAGTTCAAGTCTTGTTATTTGCATTCAAGCAAAGTTCCTTGCATCCTAGATCAAGTTCAGGTCCGAGTTTTGTTCATTGATGTTTGTTTGGATGATCAAGATTATTGGTAAGCACTTTTATATTTCCAATGCGATCATGAGTTTGGTTTTCCAAAACTTGTTCATTCGAGTCCAAGTTCACAAGTCCTTGTTATCATATTGAATTCCAAGTTCTTAATGCATTTTGTTCAAGTTTGGATTTAATTCATTTGAGTTCATTTTAGTTCAAGTTCACAGGTCTCCTATAATTGTCTAAGTCTTGTGTATCTTCAGGTAAAATTTCGGCACCCTCCTGACGCCTCCCTCGTTTAGGGGAAAACTACGGGAGTCTAAGCCTTCCCACCACGCTAATAAAAGCGTGTATGGTATGTGTCCTTGGACACCACGGCCGTATCTTCATTCCCACCACGCTAATAAAAGCGTGTATGGGGTCTGCGAGGTACCTGTTTGAAAACACAGTTATTTCCCCGCGTACGGGTACTTATAAGTAACCCCGGCTCGCCGTAGGCGTCGCACCAGGTTTCCATCCAACCACGCGCAATAAAGGCGTGTATATGCGGTTTTCCGGTGCGCCACAAACACCGAAATGAGGGCTTTTAGGTGATTACCCGCCTCGTCGTAGGCGCCGCACCGGGGTCCCATCCCACCACACTAATAAAAGCGTGTATGAGCGATTTTTCGGTGCGCCGCGAACTCCGAAAACAGGCTCTTGAGGTTTTGAGTTTGGGGAGATTATACCATTGCGATGTTGGTGGCGAAGGCGACGAAAATTCACAAAATATACAAAACCCCTTTTTTTGTATTTCCATTTCCTTTCTTTTTTTCTTCATTCTCTCTCTCTCTCTCTCTCTCTCTCTCTCTCTCTCTCTCTCTCTCTCTCTCTTTTGGAACTTTTCTTCTTCTTTTTTTAAAATCTCTTTGATGCAAGCAAGAAATTTCATTTCTTTGGGTGCTTTGTGTTTGGGCTGATTTGGGGGCGGCTAAGCTGCTATCTGCTTGGCCTGGCTGTTCAGTTCCTATTCCCTAGCTTTCCTGGTTCCCCTGGCCTTGGCTGTTCGGATCCTGTTGTTGTCCCTTGGCTTTCCTGATTTCCTGGCTGTTCGGGTGGGCTTCTGTCGTGCCTTTATTGCTCCTTTTTCTTCCCCTTTTTGGTTGGCTGTAGGGGGCGGCTGTGCTTGGCTATTGGTCTCCTTTTCTTTCCTATTTAAGGAGGTGTTTTGGCTGATGTTTTAGATATGGATATGTGAAGAATTTTTGGAATGAAAACCTGTGGGTTTTAGAATAGCTTACGAGCTATTGTCTTCTTCTTCTAATTCGTCTTGGACTTCTATCTTTTTCTTCTCTCCACAAGTTACCACTCCAAATCTATCTTTCTTCTCTTAAATTATCATAAGTCTTAAGTTGTGTTGTGTCTTGGTCTAATATAAGTTTGTAAGTGTTTTCAAGTAGAAGTTAAAAGTTTTGTTGTGAGTTGTTTAATTTTGTATTTGTCATATAAAAGGAAGACAAGTCTACTTTTTGCAAATTTTGTTTGCATCACTATTTCTCTCACAAAAACACACATGTAAATACAAATATAAATATCAATATATATATATATATATATGTGTGTGTGTGTGTGTATGTGTGTTCTATTTATAATAACAATAATAGTTAATTACTAACTAATTAATAATAACAACAATAAAAATTCTTTTACCTTAACTGAGTTAGGGATCGGATAGGAGATTAGAGGGATTTGGCTGCAATAGAGGGAGTCGAGTAAGGGGCTAAGATCGGAAGACTTCATATGGAGGAGTGTGGACTGGTTAGGCTCTGCTGATTAAGAAGGTTGTGGTTTAGAAGAAATCGAAGGCAATGCCGGCTCTCGACTGGGGCTACAGTAGCTTGGCAGAAGAAATCAGAAGATCTGGTCGCAAGAGGCATCAGCTACAGGAGGCATGGAGGTCAGAATGTTCACGGTAGGTATGAAGAAATCTCTCTCTCTCTCTCTCTCTCTCTCTCTCTCTCTCTCTCTCTCTCTGTGGATCGGAGGAAGTCGAACGTCGGCTTGAGGTAGGGCACCGTAAAGGCAACTGGAGCAGGTTTAGGATGAGAAAAGCTTGCGGTTAGGGCAGGTGTTCAGGTATGGACTTGATCGGAAGAAGTTCGACGGCTTTGTCGTCGAGTGCGGAGGTTGGGTTCAGCCGAGAGGAAGAGATGGGAGGAAGGGATTGCAGCTGGAAGAACTGGAGATCGGCTATGGGAGATTGAATGGCCTGGCTTGCAAATAAGATGGAATCGACATAGGATGGGGAAGATCGGGTGGAGATTGGGGCTGGGTTTCGGCTCTGTATGCGTGAGGTGGAGTCTTGGGAGGTTTCGGGATGGTTGTGTAAGGTGGAGTCGAGGAAGAGCAGAGGGAAGCGTCGGAGCAGGGGAGGTTAGGAGGAAGATGATGTGGGATTTCACACGAGAGGAAGAGCAGGTGTTCGTGGAGTCCGACTTCCTTATATTGACGCGAACGAGAGCGGGTTTCCTGCAGAAATTGCGGAGAAGTGATGGGTTCGACGCCGTTGCAGACTGCGAATGGTTGTAGCAGTAGGATCTTCGGCAGGTACTGTAGCAAGTAATGATTTGGCAAATTTTTTTATCTTTCTTTTGTTTTATATTACAGAGGTCAACATCCAAGGAGAGAAATTATCCGATATCTTGGTAAAATCCTCAAGAGTTCATTGATTTATTGGCCTTTGATAGCACCCCTATCATTATCTTTGACAGATTCTTAGCAAGTGCAAAGTTTAAAAAACCTTCCCCTAGAACTCAGATGAATGCCACCATTGATGTGGAGGGAACTATGTCAGACACCTCAACATCTCTCCAGTGAATCAAGTCATGCAAGCTCTAAAAGACTCCCTTTCCGCCAAGAAAAGTCTGACAAATACTCATTTTTGGGAGCTGAAGTAGTGAGCTAGAAATTTCTCAAAATCATCAAAGGAGAGCATTCTTCCACTATAAGATTTTAGAACCTTGACAGGGAATAGTGTTTTGGTATGTTTAGCAAGATCTGATATTTCATAGCGCACATGCTGCATAGAGAGCTATTATGTCCTAAGAGCTTAGTAAATTCTTAGCAAGATCAGACCCCACTACAATTGTTGAGCTAATAAATGTTGAATTTTGTAAGGAATGATTATTTCATGATGTAACAGATGAAGACATGAGATGGTGGAAGAACAAATTATTCATAATGTCAAGGGTGAAGGAACGCGATGATGGGGGAAAGAGACAAATGAAAGTCCCTTTCGGTGGGGTCCTTCATAAGGAATTTATGACTAGGCTTCATTTATTTTTGTCCATCATATGGCATCCAAAAAACCCTAATGCTATTTTTTACTACCCTCTTTTGGATTACTATCAAGAACGAGGGGAAGTGGAACCTAAAACTCCTTCGGGTTCTCCCCTAGTATGTATGCATGAGAAATTCCCCATCAACAATGGTGAGACAAGTTATGCCCAACTTTTCTATAGCTTAAACAGAGAAGAAAATAGAAGTTATTTTTTACTACAATTACAATTCAATGGTCAAAAGGAGTCAAGAATAAGTGCAACAAAAAGAATTCAAACTTGCTGCAAAAGAATGAAAGAAATCTTATCAATAGTGAATAAGCGACAACAACAACAACAACAACAACAACATCAAGCCTTTATCCCACTACGTGGGGTCGGCTACATGAATCCTTTTTCTCCATTGTGTCCTATTAAAAGTCAAATTCTAGTTTAAATCTAATAAAGAAAGATCATTTCTAATATTTTCTAACCAAGTCTTTTTAGGTCTACCTCTACCTTTCTTAACATAAGTTAAATCTAAGACCTCTACTTTCCTAACCGGGTCATCGGGAGGCCGCCGTTTTACGTGACCAAACCATCTAAGGCGACTCTCTCTAATCTTATCTTCCACTGGAGCTACTCCAACCTTTTCACGAATATGCTCATTTCGTATCCTATCTCTAAGGGTAAAGCCACTCATCCACCTGAGCATCCTCATCTCTGCAACACTTAACTTAGAATTATGCTTCTCTTTTAATGGCCAACATTCAGCACCATAAAGCATTGCAGGTCTCACCACCATCTTATAGAATTTTCCCTTAAGTTTGAGGGGTACTTTTCTATCACACAATAAGCCCGATGCATTCCTCCACTTCAACCATCCAACTTGGATTCTGCTGATAATATCCCCATCTATATCACCATCACTCTGAACAATAGATCCAAGATATCTAAAACGTGTACTCTTATTAATGACTTGATCGGCCAAAGTCACAATGCCCTCACTAGGTCTATTATTACTAAAATTACACTCCATATATTCCGTTTTAGATCTACTCAAGCGAAAACCTTTAGACTCTAAGGTTGACCTCCACAATTCTAGTTTACCTTCAACTCCCTCTCTAGTCTTATCAACAAGAAGAATATCATCAGCAAAAAGCATACACCAAGGTACATCCTCTTGCAAATGTCTAGTGAGAACATCGATGACTAAAGCAAAAAGATATGGGCTTAAGGCTGATCCTTGGTGTAATCCAACCGAAATAGGAAAATACTTGGTCAAACCACCTTGTGTTTGAACACAAGTAATAGCTCCTGCATACATATCTTTAATGATTTGAATATAAGCGTTATTAACTTCTTTCTTTTCAAGAACTCTCCATAGCACTTCTCTTGGAACTTTATCATATGCTTTTTCTAAATCAATAAATATCATATGTAAATCCTCCTTATTCTCTCTATATTTCTCCATCAAACCTCTTAATAAATGTATGGCTTCCATAGTAGACCTACCCGGCATAAATCCAAATTGATTTTGAGAAACATTAGTATCACGCCGCAACCTATGCTCCATAACTCGTTCCCATAGTTTTAAAGTATGACACATTAACTTAATTCCTCTATAATTCGCACAATCTTGTGCATCACCTTTATTCTTAAAAATAGGGATTAACACACTCATTCTCCACTCATCTGGCATCTTTTTAGTCTTCAAAACAGTATTAAAAGTTTAGTAAGCCAAGAAATTCCTTCATCTCCTAAGCATTTCCACACCTCTATTGGAATATCATCAGGTCCAACAGCTTTTCCAACCTTCATTTTCTTTAAAGCCTCTCTAACTTCGGTTTTACTAATACGCCGATAAAAACATAAATCTTTATTTTCATTTAAGGTGCTAAGGTCACTACAGTCAATTTTATTTTCACATTCTTCATTAAAAAGTTTAACAAAATATCTCATCCACCTTTGTTGAATATCATCTTCTAAAAAAAGTACTTTTTGATCTTCATCCTTAATACACTTCACTTGAACTAAATCCTTACTACTCCTATCTCTTTGTTTGGCTAGCTTATACATATATCTTTCTCCCTCCTTAGTATCTAATCTATTATATAAATCACTAAAAGCTAAACTCTTTGCATCACATATTGCTTTCTTAGATTCCTTACGTGCCTCTTTATATAATTTCCAATTATCATAATTTTTACAATTAAACCAATTTTTATAACAAATCTTCTTATTTTTAATCTTTTCTTGCACATTTGGATTCCACCACCAACTATTTTTACTATTAGGAGCTTTTCCCTTTGAAACTCCAAGCACATCTTTTGCAATATTCTTAATATTATTAGCCACTTTTTCCCACATAACATTAGCATCCTCATGCACAGACAAAATCTTAAGATCTAAAATCTTACTCTCAAAAATATTTTTGTTAATATTCTTTAAATGCCCCCATCTAATCCTAGGAAAACGTTTTACTTTATTTTTTAATTTCTTCCCCATTATCTTCAAGTCCAAAACTAATAAACGATGTTGGGTACATAAGTTTTCACTCGGAATAACTTTACAATCTTTGCAATCTAAACGATCTAATTTTCTTATAAGAAAATAATCAATCTGAGTTGTACTATATCCATTTTTATAAATAATGAGATGTTCATTCCTTTTCTTAAATAATGTATTAGCAATTAAAAAATCATAAGCTAAACAAAAATCTAATATGGACTTACCACCTTCATTTGTCGTTCCAAACCCATGGCCACCATGAATGCTTTTAAAATCATCTACCTCTCTACCAACATGTCCATTTAAATCTCCTCCAATAAAAACTCTTTCTTCAAGAGGTATCTTTTGTATTAATTCTTCTAAGTCATTCCAAAATTTTAATTTTGAATCCATATCCAAACCCACTTGAGGAGCATAAGCACTTATAATGTTAACAATCTTAGCATCAACAACAATCTTTAAAGCTATAATTCTATCTCCAATTCTATTAATATTTATAACATTATCCTTCAAACTCTTATCTAAAATCACACCTACACCATTTCTAGTACGACTCCTACCCGAATACCAAAATTTAAATCCTAAACTATCAATCTCCTAAGCCTTCTCTCCAACCCATTTAGTTTCCTGAATGCACAGAATATTTATCTTCCTATGAATCATAATATCTATTAATTCCATTAATTTTCCTGTAAGGGAACCTATATTCCAAGTTCCTATCCTAATTTTAGTTTCATGGACTAGCTTCTTTGCCCACATCCGTCCTTGATGTGGTAACCCTTGCCTATTTAACACTGCACCCGGGCGGCGGTGCAGCGGCCCTTGCACACTTGTCGCTGTATTCAGGCCATACAACGCGTCGCTTCCAGGGGACGCCCTAGCATTAACATAATTTCTTAAAGGATTCATGTCATTATTATTCGACAAGTTTTACGCTGGCTGTCGACTACCTAACGCAACCCTCCACTTTTCTCATCCAGGACTTGGGACCTGACAATCAATTTAAAATTTTATTCTTTTAGCTCCCCTCTTAATGCTACTTCTAAGTTATAAAACTAAAATGATAGGCGAAGGGGTAGACAACCACTAGCAAAAATATATGCAATTGTTAAAGATCATCATTAGCACATGGATTGTACATAAGATATAGTACATAAAACTGCTGCAAAAAAGTGTGCAAGCCACTTATATTAGCTTAGCATAGGACAGGCAAAGAATTTTTTTAAGTATGCATTGATGGGAAAGATAGGCTAGCAAAAAAATTGTTGCTTCTAAGTTCATTTTGAAGTCTACTCAAATCATTGAAGGTGCCAACTTAAGCAACAATGACGTGGGTACTACCTCTTGTGCCTCGTTAGTTACCCTTTTCTTTCATCCAACCATCATCTCAATGCCAAAACCAAAACGAGGATGCTAGATTACACCGAAGTCACATCAATGTTTAGAATTACTTCAAGCTGTAGATGGTATGAAAATAATAAAAGGGGTGAGTGGATTAATGCTTTTTAAAAAAGATAGTATTCACACTTTCTTTCCTTGTTTGCTCCATGGTTGGGATTTGCAGAAGGATTTCCACTCACATATTACATAATGCCTTCTCCCTCAATTATAGACTTATTTATTGGGTAAGGAGAAATCTATGATTTCAATGTTATATATGCCTCATCGCGTCACTGTATCCCCTCATTAGAATATACTACAAACAAATAGACACCAAGGTGCAGGGCTCGAAAGAATGCTTGGCCAAAAGTGACCTTGACTATTAGATTTCCTATTATCCATCAGTTCATGTAGTACCTTTAATCAATCATGGCATCACTTATATTTGGTTTTTTAAAAAAAATTTTAAAAAGACATGTGATGCCATGATTGATTAAACCTACTGAACTTCTTTTCTAATGACCGGTTGCAGCCATCCAACCCTTATGAATGTGTTTGTAATTTTTATTCCCGACCTACACATAGCTATTGTTTCCCATTGAGTGATAGAGATTGGACGATGAAGACTAAACATAGAGAAGTGACTAAATAAAATTGAGGCTACATTATTCCATCAATTTTTTGACACCATGCCAGTCAATTGAGACAGGTTAATACGAATTACCCATATTTCTAGCTATCAAGAAATTTTTATGCTACAATCAAAAGTTATTTGCATACTAGATGCAATTTATGTAACAGTACTAGCAGCAAAACAGCCCCTTAGGTAGATCCCATAGTTTCATTACAACATATCAGAAAAAAAAAATCTAAATCACACCAATGTTGATAAATGATTAAGAGGGAAAAATTTTGAACAACATATTGATGGTTACCTTAGCTGAATATAAAATCACATCATCCTTGGTCAGTTTAAGAGAATGGCTGCCTCCAAAGGATGCTAGATTTAGAGCAGCTCGCGGTTCTGCCTGACACAATATTGTAGACAGTGAAACTGTATCTATACGGTTGCAGATAAAACATGCTGAATCTCAGTTTTTTTCTTCATGCAATTAATAATATCATCTTACTTGAGAGCCGGTTGTAACAATTAATAAACCGTTAGGGGGATAGGCATCAATCTCCTCCACTTTCACCTGCAGAGCATTACACCAGTTTGTTTTTGTGTGTAACAGTTATAGAAATAGACAGAATAAGGAAATTTTAGTATTCAAAGGATATGTAAGATAAGTAATACATAACACAACGACATGTACTGCGTTTGCCTGCTTACAATTATATGGCAAAGCACTAAGGCTTGTTTGTTTACATGTAAGAAGCAGGAAGTAGATATTGGCGGAAAGTGGCCGCTTCAGTTGTATGTTTTGCGAGGGAAGGCAAATAATTTCCTCAGTAAGTGGATAGTTCAATTCTTAGCCTCTTTGACTTTGGGCATATAATAGCTCTCTATGCAGTGTAAGATAAGTGATGTGATATATATATATATATATATATATATATATATATATATACCTATCTTTTGGAAAACCAAACAGCCTTTTTAGAAATTACTTCCTTAGCATCCACTTATAGAAGTAGAAAGTGTCATTTCCTCTCATTCACAGACAACCAAATAGGCCCTAAGCACATGTTAGTACAAAAAAGGCATGACACATTAGCCTTTATAAAGGTGTGTCCTAGTTCCTAAACCATACAACACCACTTTGCTTCTATGAACAAAAGAATCTCTAGAGTAGGGGAAGAGAAAGGAGTTCCATATAAAGCTTACAACAACTTCTTTGAAGTGCAACTAGAATTTACTCTGTTACTCGCATTTATACTACCATCTAAGATGAAGTTGTGCAAAACTATAATAACCATATGCATAACATACTAAAGTTGAAGGATCCATTGGAGCCTTTCCATCTCTGAAAGCAGCATCTAAGTAAGTCCTCAAGGACATCCCAACAAATACCTGTTGCATGCATGCAAACAAAATGACTGAATGCATAATGTGAAAAAATGTTAATTACAAGACCAAAACAGCCGAAGTAGCTTACCAATTTTCTTCCAGTTAAATCAGCAGCAGCTTTCACACTACCGATACGATGTATATTAGAAGCAAACTGTGTAGTTATGACACGTCCTTTAGCAGATGAAATATGCCTTAACAATGATTCGGCAACAATAGCCTCACTTAAAGTTCTTCCAGGGGAAAGGACATTAGTTGAGTCGCTCATCATCTGGAAAGTTCACAATTACGTAGTTTATTTTTCTAATTTCATTCTCAACATGACAACGCATGTCAAAATAAGATACAAAACTAAGCGTAATAAATAAGAGAGATGGATGAAACCTTTAGTCAAGATATTTGAACAACAGAAACTTAAGAAAATCGCTCAGCTAGACTAACATAAGATGCCAAAAAACCACCATTAGTTATCTGATAAATATATCATAACAAACATCACCAGATGCCAGTTTAAAGTTTGAATTAGCTCGTGATACACAATTTGAATGGACCCATAAGCAGATTTATTTTTCCAGGTGCACAGATAAGGGTTTTTACCTGTTCTTTAAGTCATGCAGATTGAATTTCTTTAGTACTTGTTGAGCTTCACATTAGTTCAAACAAAGGAAATCATTTCCGCAAAATAATTTAGATGGATTAAGAATAAAAGAGTGGCAACTTTAAAGAGGCAGAAGTACAATTCAAAGATATTTAAAGATGATACTTAAAAATTGGAGAATGCCTCTGCTCAATTTATTAATAATCATAGATTTGGATCTCAAAGAAGTTTTAAAAGAAAATGAAAAAAAGGAGCTAGCATTTGAATTCCAAGGATTACAGGAGAAGAGGCAGCCTCTAGAATCATGTTATAAACTGCTAAATATCGCTATGGTTGTCCATTAGGCTTTCTAAATACAGATTTATAGTTCTAGTTTAATTTATGTGGACGTTTAATCTGTTACATCTAATTTTGTTATCAAAGCCTACAATTAGTTAAGAAACTAGCTAATGGAGGTCCAGATAGGTTTACAGAGAGTTATGAGGTAATATAGTAATCAATAAAAGGCAATCCTGATCAAATTGATGTAGAGTATCTTAAGGTCTACGATTTCAATTGCAGTTCTAACAAAGTAGATATTTTTAAATGAGAAGAAATGCCATGCCTATTTTTACATATTTTCTAAATAAGGTGAAAAAAAAAATGTGATGCTTACAATGCTTCTTCCACATTTTTTAAAAATAGTATAAGAGCTTCATTAGAACTTAAAGAGGATTTGAAATTTTATACATAGTTTTCTTTATTTAATAGTTGAAGAAATATATTGATTGAATAGATATGAAGATAAATTAGAGAAAATAATGGGTTGATAATATCTGCAGAAAGAAAAGATTGAATAGTATACTTGTTATAGTTAATTACAATTATAAAACAAGCATAAAACTCAGGAAGGCACAATATTGAGAATTTTAACACATATAATATTAAAAAAACGCCCTTCAAGTTTTAGCAGAGCAAAAACAATTACAAGAAAACATTTCATCAAATCCTTTATACAGAATAAAAATTCAGGTACGAAAACATAATGTTCTGTACAAATCATCCTTTACTAATTTAATTGCATCATAATAAAAAGGATATTTGTTTTTCTGTCTATTTCAATTATAAAAGCACTTCTAAATAATAATATTCATTCAAAAAAATTCTATTAAGTAAAATTATTTTATGTCTTATTTTTAGTTATAAGGTTTCCAAGTTAGTTGTGTTGTTATTTCATTTTAGCAGGTTTAAAATAATTTTTGTTTCCATGAAAATGCACTTTTTCGGTCATGTTAAATTACCTTTTAAATGGCACCATACATTAAATCTATCTTAAGTTTTTCTATCATGTTTTAAATTACTCCACTAATCATAACTTGCCATTTTTGTTAAGCACAATCTTTATTAAGTGGCATGTGTGAAATTTTCTACATCTTTTATTATTATTACTATTATTAATTTCAAGACGTTCTACATCTTTGGTAAGAAAATATACTGACATAGAAATGTACTTTGGCAAAAGATGATCATGGCATAATAGAATTGAAATGTGGAACAATTGAACTGACATGCAGCATATTTGAATTGGCATGGATGATATTATTCATGTTGATATTTCTTATTTGAGTATAGTAAATTAATCTATATATTAAATTTCATTTCAATAATTCAATTGCTAATTGAAATATTTTTATACCTAACAGACAAGTTAACTCAATCTAAAATATTTAAACAGGCCTAAATTCTAAGCTATAAAAAACTTCAGCATCGATACTTAATATTGGTTATTTTCAACTAATTCTAAAATGAATAAAAAATCTTCATCATCATCATTAGCCTCATGCGGTGAATAATATGATGGGATCAACATTATATGGGTTCAATCATCATCATTATATGAGGTCAACATTATGAACCTCAATTTTCATTCATTATTAATATTGAGTGGTCTGAGCCGTTCAACCTACAAAGTTCATTATCAAAATATATATGTTCATTTAGGAAAAAATGAATATTATGTGAGTTTTGAATGACTTTAAGTTCCATTTTCAATTGAAGCTTACAATAATTTGGTGTAAAAAACATCTTGTTATATGGTGATATAGTGTAGACGTTCATGGAACCAGCTATTAGATTTGATGAAAATTTTAGTGAAAGTATGCTTGTTTAAGATTGTATGAATTAAAACAACCTACTAAAGCACAGCTTGGGAGGGTTAAAAAAAGCTCTACTAGCAAAGGGGTATAACAAGACTCGAAAGAATCATTCTCTCTTTGTAAAGCATACAAAAGTGAGAGATCACAAATTTATTGGTATATATGGTGATATTATTGTAGCAAGAAATAACCCAATAGAAAGAGAATCTTAGAAAACGCCCTTTCAAAAAGTTTGAGATCAAAGAACTTAACAGACTAAAGTATATATTGAGTATCAAAGTCAGCATATGCCAAAGAAAGAATCATTGTTTCTCAAAAAAAAAAAAAGTGTTTGATCTTCTAAAAGAGATAGGAACACTTAACTACAATGCAGTTGGAATGCCTGTTGAACTCAATCATAGACTTGGCGAAGAAAAAGATGATAGGATGGTAGAAAGGTGAACATATCAAAAACTGGTAGGTAGATGGACTTACTTATCACATAATAGGCCAAATATAACATATGTTGTTAGTGCAGCGAGTCATTTAAGAATGATTCTATGGTGAAGCACCTGCAAGCTATCCGTAGGATTCAACATTAGCCGAAGGCCACATCGGGAAGAGGTTATCTTGTTTAGAAGATGTACATAGCAATTTGGAAGGTTATATAGAAGAAAATATGTTGGCTTAGTTGTAGAAAGAAGATTTACATCAAGTAATTGTGCCTTCCTTGAAGGTAATATTGTGAACTGGAGAAGTAAGAAGAAGATTGTGATTGCAAGATCAAGTGTTGAGCTGAGTTTACAGCCATAGCTCATGGAATTTGCTAACTTCTATAATTGAAATTAATTCCTGATGATCTTAAAATCAAGAGTGGAAGGCCTATGAAGCTTGATAGTGAAACCAAAACTGGCATCAATGTTGCTGACACTATACAACATGAACACAAAAAACACATCAAAATAGATAGACACTTCACAAAGAAAAAATTGGATAGCATCTTAATAAACATTCCTTGCATAATATTAAGCGATTGGCTAACTGATATCTGACCAAGAGCTGATAAAGGTTCCTTACAAGCCAGCAAGTACCAAGGGGCTAGCTACTTCAAGATTACAAGAAATTACAAGTAAAACATGAATGCAAAATATCTATCCACTAGCTTTAGGGGAGTACTGAAAATCTAAAATATGCACATGAGTTTTGCATTCCTTAGAATAGCCAAATCTGCAATGTACAATTCTGCATTGATTTGATTTTGTTTACAGTACATTTTCTCTCTCTCTCTCTCTCTCTCTCTCTCTCTCTCTCTCTCTCTCTCTCTCTCTCTTTCTCTCTCAAAATCTAAAATTCACAAATTTTTGTGGATTAATTCGAGGATCAAATCCTTCTTAATATGGCTCATCTCCATGTATAAAGATGTAACATTAGTCATGACTTGGATAAGACACAATGAATCATTTTTCCACATTCAGTGAATCATCTTTCCCATACTTTCTTACGAAGATGGATAAAATCCCATGCAAGTGAACCCATATTGATGAAAACATGAAAGAGGTGCACAGGCAATACAAATTTTCTAGTGCAAAATCGTGATGTGATAGCTTTTTGAAAAGCAAAGCAGCAAAAAAAACATATTAACAAATGATGCCTAAATCACTGTAGAGGACAACATACAGAAGAATGAATACACGCATAAATCTGACAAATTTTAAATTTTTCTATAAGCACAAGAAGTAAAATTTCTCAGGATGTTTAAAAGCAGTAAAGTTTGTATGTCACATGGGCGTAAAAGAACACCGTTTGTTCCAAAGACCTACGTTGAGGTCATCCTAAATGGCATCAGCAGGCATCAGTCAAGGAGCAGGGAAGGATGGCTGATAGCATCATTTAAACTCAAAACTTTTGTTCGCAGTCCATTAAATTAGCAAGTGATTTGAGGTGATTCGATATGGCTAATTCCTTCAATGCTAGTTTAAATGCACACAGCTTAAGAATGCAAAATATACCATAAACAAATCCTGTTTTAACAGTCATCCTGAACATCATCATTAGACCTTTTCCCAATTAACGGCTTCACAAATCCCTGTTCAACAGTTTTATTAAGTGTTAAACCTATTATAAACTAATCTTATTTCACTAGTCAATAGCATATTACTGAGATACACAAAATATGAGCTAACTAGCACTTTCATCTTTCAACCATCTGCAGTGCAGCAAGTTGCTATGCAGACAAGCAAATAGATCACATCATAGCACATAAGCATTGGATGGAACAAGTTCTTCCATAAACCAAAAGTTTCAGACTACCTTGCAACCTTAAAAAGCATTAACTAAATGTACTTAAAAGTTAATTTTTACGGACAGAAGAAACAATGGATATACTGTTGAAACAAAATTCCATAGCTTTCACGAGGCTTTTTGTAGCATCCAAAAAAAAAAAAGAAATTCCAAAAAATACAACATGGTTAAAACTTACTAGAGTCACTCCTTCCTTAGAAAGCTCCTCCAATGCTTCACGATCAAAAACGTTCCCATCCAACGGAGATTCATCAATCTGTTCATGGATTTTTCTTCTTACCCATCCATGAGATGTTATATTAATAGACAATCCGATAATATTGTAGTTTTACCTTCCAGTCACCGGTATGAAAAATTGTACCATCTTTGCATCGGAGGACCAAACCACAGCAATCTGGGATAGAGTGAGTTACTCGGAGTGGCTCCACTTCAAATGGTCCAGCCAGGAATTTCTTTCTGCACTTAAATACCTTAAGTCTGGATGGAATGAAAATTCCAGACTCCTTCAAACGCTTCTTGATGAGCTTTTGAGAAACATAAAAGTTTTTATTTTTCATTTTTCAATAAAAAACCATTAAAATCTATGACTTTCTAATATACACAGGTAGTGTGGAGCAAAAAAAAAAAGTAGTGTGGAGCTTCATTAGTAGTACCTCCATGGTGAACGACGAAGCATAAACTGGAGCATGGGAATCCAAAGCTGGAATAACCTGATTCAGTGGTGAAAACAGAAGCAGAAACCATGATGATACTGAATTACTTTAGAACAAATACAAAATATCACAATAGCTTATTAATCAGACTTATGCCACATTAATAACTAACAGCCACAGCTCTGTAAGAAAATACATGAACCTTTGTGAATAGACAGATGATAGGAAACACTTGGTGTTATCAAGAATCCCTATCAATCTTTGATAAAAACTGCGAAAACTATCCTCCAAACTCCGATGAAAACTAGAGAAAACAGTAATTTTATTGCAAGAATCAAATAGAACGGAAGAAAATACTAAGATACAGTTGATCCTCAATTCGAGAGGAGGATCTATCTCTCCCAAATCTCTAGATGCCGCTAGAGCCCAAAAACCTAAGAGATCTCAAATTTCAGCCAAATTCAAGATGCCCTAATCCTAGGAAAACAAACTATTTAATGCATACAATCCAAAAGGAAATCTCTAAACAACCCCTACTTTGAAATTTCCCTCCTAACTCCCTTCAAAAACCTTCCTAAGCAGCTCTGTCAGACATGGGCGGTTGGATCGGGCATACAGGAGGCAGAACTTCTCCGCCTATTTCGCACAGGTCGGTCCCGTAGGACAGGCTGGACCGGTCTAATAGACCAGTCTAATAATAGAACAATAACTAGATCCTTGGCACTAATCACATGTATGGTATGCAAAATAAACACAAAAACAATTGAACCTATATTTAACATATCAATGGGATTTTAAATCTTCATAAATCAGCAAAAAAAATGAAACCTGGTCTAAGTTGTAGGGAAAAGACAATTGTAAATTTTAGGCATGTGATTTTGATGTGCAATACCATGCAACCTCATCATCATAGATCATGTCTCATAAGCACGGACTTTTTTGTCTCTGCCATAGTGGCTGAATCAAACCAAGCCAATTTAGCTTGTCAGTTTAAGCGTCTCAGGTTGAAGGAATTCCCCAAGTGCGGAGGGCATCAGTCTCATTGCTGTTCTCAGTATCTCGTCATAGAGATCAAGATGCCAATGACATGTAGATTGTTTGGGAACCATGGGGGCCTCAACTTCCTCATTGTCTGTAATGAGATTGACCTAGATGGATTATCAGAGCCCATTCGGTAGCCCTTTGCCTTCAAATTTACGTTCTTTCAGCTCACAGACTTCATATCAGGGTCCTATTGGAGCCACTTGGCCACTACCTAGGCATTCCATTTATTAAGGGATGGAAAATGATGCCTTATAATTTTTCTTTCTTGCATTCTTCAAGCCGCTTAAATAAATAAAAGGTGTCATCAACAGGCAGATATAATAACAATGCAGCATATTGACAAAACCGAATAGATACTTCAAGGCAGATGATAGTTAAAAATTCTCTCTTTAATCAATTGTTTGAGCCGAAACTTAGCAGTCGCGATACTAATTGCTAGAGTTCCTTTTCTTGAGTGAGGCACATCCCTCCCTGGGGATCCAAACAAAACAGTATATTCTTCCCTGCATCACTCTTCGTTTTACTAAAAAGAACTTACAGAAATAAAAAATATTTAGACCTGAAAAATTCAAATTAACTCTGTTTATTTCATTGCACTTCAGCAGTTAAGCTTACACCCCTCATTTTGATTTATTATATCGAAATACTGCATAAAGTAGGTGTGAGATCTAAAAGGATCCAAAAGCTAATGCTTCCCTCCGCTCTTTCAGAGTTTCAGGATAAAATGTGTGCGCATTGGGATTTAAAAGGTAGATTGAGTTGAAATGGTCCCAGAGATTTCCCATGACAAGATTGGCAGAGTGACTGAGGTTTACATTAATTTTAGGTGACTAAGTTATCCCATAAGCGCAAGCCTTTAGGATAGTCACATTCTTGCCTATAGGTGAAAACACTTTAGATTAAGGACATCAACTATGCTTTGCAAAAAAACTTGTCAACATTCAAAATATAGTAAGGGGAACAGGTTGTCGACCTGATCAAAATCCGGTAATCTCATTGTCTTGGATCGACCTAATGACAAACTCTACTAACAAGAAAAAGCTTAGAGGCATACAATCAAGAAAGCTTAATTAGCAACTCTGTGTTGCCTCATCTTAAGAATCCCGAGCATCCCTAGGTGGTATCATGAAGAGTTTCAAATTTCATCTTGGATGGGAAGGGCCCATGAGTACATGTATGACTGGCCATGATTCACAAGTACAAAGATGTGACACCAAAGGTTCAATGGCATGGCTCGAACCATTCATATTGAGATTGGCACAGAGGCGTGCAATATAGTCAATACAATTATGAGGCAGAGAATGGCCAATCCAGCTATCCAAGGACAAACTTAAGCCCACCTTGAATGGGGAAAACCTCAAGGCACATAGAGAATGGATGGATGTAGCTGTTGTATTGTAAGGCACTCCTCATATTGTTGTAGTCTATTTCAAACATTTGATCTGCTAGCTATCTAGAAAGTTTGACCCCTTACTCATAAGATGATTAAACAACATGGTAAGGGATGATGTGTAGTATCCATGAGTTGCCTCAAGAAGGGAGTTTTGGGTTAAGCTCGAGCTCAAATAGAAATTTGGCTTGCTTTGGGGAGATGCTTTCAACATGAGATAAAGTGCAATATGCTTTAATAAATTTTGAGTTCATCATAATGGACTAGTTAAAGGACGAGAAGCTTTAACATATGTCAGCCCAAAAGTGGAGAATAGAACTTAAGGCATAAGCAAACCAAGATGGAAACAAGAACCTATTATAGTGTTAGCCAAAAAAGACAAACAAAAACATGCAGCATCTACCAGGCCAAATAAAAATGAAAACTAATGACATATATTAGCCCGAAGTTATTCAATTGAAAAGCTAGGCTCACAATCCAAAGGAATGCACATAGATTTTGAAAAGAATCAAGACTTACAGGATGACTTATTTAAAGATTGAATTTGGTTTTACTTATTAGAAAGTGGCTAACCCATGTTGGGTAAATTAAGCTTCAAAAGCATGGGATCATAGCTTGAAGGTCGTGCATAAAAAAAATCATGTCGAAGTTCACATGTACTAAAGGCCTAACCTAGTACTTATAATCTTGAGGATAAGAGAGGCCCAAATGAGAGACTTAAGACTCTAAAAGTGCTTTGTCAGCCCAATCAAAGGGTTGGAGATTACATTCAAAATAACATGACATAAAACCTTGAGGGTATAAAAAGCCCGAAAATGTGACAATTATTGAGATAGAGCAATCCTAATTTAGAACTTACAACTTTGTGTCAAGAGAAGCTCATAAATGAGCCTTAAAACCTTAGGATTTGAGGAAAGTCCACGATGGAACTTAAACACCCAAACTATAAAGGCAAGACGAGCAAAAAGAGTTTTGATTAGTGAATATTTGCATAAAATATTCTTGAAAGGCTATACAAATGCAATGCCAAACATCTAGACAAAATCCAAAGGTAGGTTATCGAGCCTCAAGAGGCACCCTATGTAATGCCCAGAATCGAAAATTCAAGTAAATCAAGTTTAAATAATATTTTTAATTTATGTTAAGAAAATAGTAGCATTAGATATATTAAATTATGTTAATTATCTTTTATTTTCCAATAGATGTTGTCAATGCATGTGAGTTTGTGGCAGTTGCATGGTGGGGTCCACTCTATCCATATCTTTATTTAGAATTCCTACAAACAACCGGTCGAGTGTTCGGCATACTGGAGTCGCGGGATTGTAGACGAGTTCGTAGATTTTACTGTAGCAAGAGGCGGAAGAAGGGTTGGGTTTCGGCAGAAGAAATTCTTGTAAGCAATTCGGCACAGTGCTTGGATTCCTGTAGCAAAAATCGCAAAATTCACTGTTGCAGGAGGCAGCACAGTGACTTTGCTGGTAAAATTTTGGCATATTCCTTTGAGAGTTCGATTGTTGGGTTAAAGTAAGTAGAGAAACGACAGTGAGAGAGAAAAAGGTATGAAAATCAGTAAAATACAAAAGTTTTATTTTGATTGCTAATAGAATTTGGTTAATATGGAATTATTGTCCTAAGTGTAGAATCGTATCGTTATTTGGTCAAAGACATAATATAGAAGAAAGAAGAAATTTAAGGAAAAGGAAATTAAGGTTAGCAATTTTGTTATATGTGTAGGGTGGAGTTACATTTAGTAGTAAAAGTTCTTAAAGATGTTGTAACTTATGGTGTCCTAGATTAGTTTGGTCATATGCAAAGAGAAAGCTTCGAAGTGACTTACAATTGTAGAAGAATTCGAAGTAGAGAATTGGAGGAGATTCAAAGTAATGTAAAGTTTTAAATAAAAGAATATATGGTATCTTGGTTAACATGTACATTGATTTTTATGACAATTTAGAAAGATAATGGTTAAAGTAGACAATTTTACATTATGCATGTTAACAATCAAATATTCATGTATGAGCAATCACATGCAAATGTGAATGAATCATATTAAAAATAAAAGGTAAAATGAGTATTTAAAGATTTCTCTAGTTGGAAATATCTTGGAATGAAGTGTTCTTCTTAACATATGGCTTACATAAATTCTTTATATAATGCATATCAACTCTTACAGGCAATAGATAGATGCATCTATACTTAGCAGAATCATATTTCAATTATGTTGAATATCAAATTAATAAAGATTGGCTAGTTTATGATATGATTTCTACAATATTAGGTGGGCAAAAAGGACCCAACTATGAAACCTGTATTGTAGGTGGGGCAAAAGAGACCCCAGATAATATGATACCTGCATAGCAGGTGGGGCAAAAGGGACCCCTAAAGAGGCAAAATGGACCTCTATATAATTCAATGGCGATAAGGCCAGGTTTACCTGAGCTCCATTGAATGTATTTATAAAAGTAAGCAAATCTTTTAAAACTCTAAAGTTGATATTCAATATAGTCTACAGTGGAAGAAGAAGATTAATGCCACATTGCACTGTATGAGATTTTCTTGTTATGGTTTAACTGATGATTTAAATGTTATAATTTTATAATGCAATTTAATTTTTATTTAAATATGCATATCTTATTGAGTCTCATAGCTCACCAGTAATTTTAACTGGCTGTTGTTGCAGGTAAAGGAAAGGATAAAGTCGTTGCTGAATAGTTTGAAAGTTCTTATGTATTATCTTTTAGTATTTAAAGTGTTTGTGAGTCTACATTGGAGGTATGTAGACAGTTCTGTAATATATTACTTTGAATTTTATTTTGGATTTCTTAGTGGCTCTGTAAGTATATCTTGTTGAAGTTTAAAGTTATTAGGTGCTTCCGTTGATGTAATGGAATATTAGTGGATATTTTATTTCACTTTCCAAATAAATGAAAAGTATCATATGATTGATAAATGAAAATGTTATGTTTATATTAGTAATACTCCCAGTAGTGTTAAGAGGTATTGTGGGGTGTTACACCCTACAAGTCAATGAACCACATCTGACCACTAAGAGCTAAAGTAAATTCTCTAGAGATTGGGATTAGGTGTCCTCTCATCCTACAAAAATATCGACCCTCTTATTGTTCTACCAAGTACCGACAAAGCTAAATAGACTAATACATAGTTTGAAAGTTGGTTGAGTTGGCGGAGTTATTTTAAAACGACATATATGGTTATTTTAAGTGGATTGCTTCCTTGGTCTCTATCCAATAAGGGTATGATTTAAGTTTCATATTTTTTATATGCAAATTGAATATTTTAGTTCTATAGGCAATCAAACAATTTTGAAGAAGCTATCCAGGTCATCGAAGACAACCAAGGGTTCCATGTCCCTTCATTTAACAAGAAAAGAAGATTCCCTCAAGTTCAAAAGTTTTTAGAATCGAGTAAAATTCGATGATTATTTTACAATCAAAGATAAATTGGTAATATTTTAGTCGAAAGGATATAAGGGGAGAATGTCCTACAACCTGATCTAAGTCAAAGTTTGCTCTCTATAGGTCGTGATGAGTCCATAGAAATTTGTATTTTCAATTGTTTATTCACCTATTTATCTTGTATGTTTGGCATGCATATTTTATGTTCATTTTGTGCTTGTTCATAAATGTTAATTATTTTATTCACTTGCAACGCACAGTGGCAATCTACTTGATCCTGGGACTCCTTAAAAATTTTTGGCAATGCTTTCGTGTTATCCCCGCGAATGGCTTAACGAAGAATGCATCATATCATTATACTTTAAAAAGGTATGTACAATGTAGTTCATGAGTCACTACAAACATATTTTTGCTGTATGTCTTACCACACCAAGAAAGACATATATAGGTGGTGTCTAGCATCAAGGCTAAATTAGCCCAAACCAAGAAATATAAGTATAGGCTCTTAATTTGCAAGTGATGGCAATAAAAATAGTAAAATAATTAAAATAATATAAATAAGATTTTGTCAAAAAATTAAACAATGCTCCCATGTTATCCCCATAAGAGGTTAATGAAATATGACTGAGTCATCCTCGCAACACCAAGAAATGCATGTAAGGTGTGGTGCAATAGCCACCACAATCATATTTTTGTTGTCGATCCTACAACACCACACCAATAAATGGATGCACATGTGGTCAATGGCATCAAGGCTATATCCAGATTCATCATCATGCTAAGAAAGTCATGTATGACCTTGACCTCTAAAGTTTAGCATGATTTAAATATAAAATGAAATCAAAATAAATTGGCAAGACACATTTTATTGTATTAAAAAGGGGCATAAGGTTTTCTATCTTGCCAAAAAAGTAATGAATTTTGTCTTGGACTTGATACCAACATGTTAATCTGTCATGAATTGGCCCATGGACTCGAATTAATGAGGCGAGAACAGATGATCGGATGGTTATATAAAATTTCATTCATTTCAAATTCTAACTATTTCCAATATACTGAAAAAGCCACTAAAACTCCAAATATATATTAAAGAAAAAAACATAACTATTCAAAAAAATCTCTCCTGAGAGTGTCGTAACTATGGTATACATTCTTTCTTCTTCTACTCATTTAAATTCTTCGAATAATATATGTGTACGTTCACAAATATAGGGTTAAGTTATAACATAACTCAGTGAGCACGTCATGCTTCTAAATAATAGTCATACAATGCATTTTGAATAATATGCATGCTATAAAATATAAAGTAATTGTACTTCATAACATTTAAGTTTGAAAATGACCATCAATCATATTTTATCCATATATATAACACTCATATCCTATTTTAGCATTTTTTGAAACTAATACAATTGTCATAGAAGACGCCGTCTAAATAGTACCAATTAAAATATTTTCATTTTCATTTAATTTTTCATAATCTTTTTATTTCATGTGTATGAATATATTGCATCTCCAGCCAGTACCATAAGAGGGTATACTTCATCAATCAACATGTGCATACAAGCACTTCTACATAAATCATTTTATTTGCATTTTCATATCAGTATATCATAGCATTATGACTTTAACATGATAAAACTTTCATGTTATTCAATTCAATATGAATAATTATCTATAATGGAGATAAATTATGAATAATTAATAGATAAATATCAATAATAAATGATGCATCATATTTAGAAGAATCAATGTCATTATCATAAAATAAAAAAAGTACTCACGCATTCAAGAGACAAGCTTTTGCCACTTTAGTTTTTACTTTGCCTCTAATAATTTGATACCTATAATCACTTAAATAAGATATCTTTATTATCTTAATTATAAATCTATAAATTATTTTAATAATACTAGACTATTATGCGTACCTATGTCACTCACAATTTCTATTTTATAAAATTTTCATTAAATCAAAATATTATAAATACTCAAATTATTTCTAAAATTTTATTTCCATACCAATTTATAAAAAAATGTCTAAGAATTTATATATATATATATATATATATATATGACAATTTTAAAAATAAATTATTCATTAATTTAAATAAAGGTCTATAAATATCCAACCTAAAAATATTTAATTACATTCACTACCCTTTTCTAATCATAATTTATATAAACTTCATCATTTTAAAAACATTTAATAATAAAATCTAGGATTCTACAAAATAAAACGAAATTTCTTACCTTCCTTAACAAATGTACCCTCAAACCATGCCCTAGTTGCTCGTACATGCGACTACATGCTCGATGGCTTGCCCACAAGCGTTTGTCTCCTGCTTGTGCTTTTTATCCCATCGCCACAGGCTGCTCTACCCACTCATACCCCCACTCGATGGCTTTCTCGTAGGTTTCGTCTCGCTTGCTCATGCTCTCTCTTTCTTTCTCTCACCATCTCCCTCTCATCTCTCGGTGATTTAAAGGGATGAAACCACATTTGGTCTTCCTCAAAGCGAAACACACCTTCTTGCAACCCAAGCGAAGGAGCGAACATTCCTCTCCTCGCAACGGAACGAACCCACACATTCGATTAGCTCAACCTTTGCCTTGCGTGACCTCAGGCGATGGAACAACTTTTGTCTTCCTTGAATCCTCAAGGCAAAACTGATGTTTGTTGATTTGGGTTATTACACTATCACACCAAAAAAGATGTGTATGCTCTGTACCTATAAACCTCTACTATGTGGGCAAGCAAAATGCAGACTCCTGTGAGCTTAATCCACAGAACATAGACCTAAGACAAAAAACAACATAATATTATTTATGGGTATCACCTCATTCAAGGGCATACACCGCAAATATTTCAACAACGCTCAATTATTTGAAAAGGACTTTTTTTCTCAAGAATTTCTCATTTCAAAATTCTAGAAATTTTGAATTATATCACTCTCTCCCCTTCTATTTATAAACATGGAATAGAGGGACTTGCCATAAACTAGGGATGTGGCACTAATCCACGACTAAGGGTACAGTAAAAAACGATGAAAAGTTTGTTGTTGGGTGATGTATAGGATTGATTGAGCCTAAGCATGAAGATGGCCCATAAGAATTTAAAGCTCCATAGGGCCATAAGGCCATTGTCAAAACCCTAATAAGATCTCGTGGGACCTAAGATCTTTGTTAAGGGATGTTTGGCATCATTTTGTAAATCCAATGTGTCCTCGATGCGCCCAATGAATCATCAATTTGTGACAACACACATTGATGTTTTCAGAAATTGGCTAAGCCCCTTTGTAGGTATGATAAGAGACCATCAAAATTTTGGGCCCCACAAGGACCTGCAAGTACCCATTTGGATCCCATGGGACCTGAAATTAGCATGTGCTAGTCCACTTCTAGGGGGCAGCTTCGCATTGCTTCTTTGTCGCAAAGGGGACTTTGTGCACCCAATAACTTGTTGATGTCACAAATTGAGGTGTCTAACTGCACCACCAAATAGTGAGCCCAAACCAGAAGGGAGGTCAAGAAGGGAGGTCAATAGTGATGAATAATAAAACCTGTTTGTCTCTCTCTTCCTTATCTCATGAATGCAACTAAATTTTTAGCATAAAAATATTCATAAATTAGATGTGCTTCATTTCAAATTGGGGCCTTCTTTTATATTGACTTCATGCCTAGGGATATTTCACTCCCCATTCACTAAATACATAGATATGGATCAGAATGAAGTGCAGTTGACCTACATGTAGCAAAACTAGGCGAATTTGACCAAAACAAATAATGGAACAAGTATACACATCGCAGATTAAAGTAAAATGAAATTTAGATTTGTAGTACGAGACACAATATAATCAGGAAAATCTGTATGAGTAAACTATGAAAAATAAAGAGGAGAAACCATGCAAATGCAGCATAACTGCAACATTAGAACATTGAGTAGGTTTTCTTATTCAGAAGAGTCAACTTAATGAGCAGGTTCAATAACAATGTAAATAAAATTCTGAGTGACTAGGTAATCAGTTTAAGACAACAAAACTGTTAATCACCTCCACAGTTGCCATCAAATTTTCTAGATTTTCAAATATTCTATAATATTTTATTACAATGCATGCAATCTGACTAAATACACAAACCTATTAAGAAATCTACATAAAACTAATATGGATTGCAAATGGAGTACAAATTATTTGATATTTGGTAATGAAACAAAGAGCAAGAACATCAATGTTGCTAATAAACTCTAAAAATCTCAACCAAGAAGAGTTTGTCAAGTAAGAAAATGCAAGCCTACAGAAGATACAAGTCTATTCAATATGGAGAACAAAATGGCAAACATGAGATCAAGGAGGTTAGGCATGCTTCATAGTTGATTATAGTTAATAGGAAGCATTGAATTAGTCCACCATCACACATAGTAGTTGCTTGCAGAAGGAAAAGATTTACCCAGGGCAACGCACCAATGTGATCCTCATGCCCATGAGTTATAACAACTGCTTCAATTTTATGGCTCCATCTTTGGATGAATGAAGTATCAGGTATAATTTTCTGGACACCTAACTCATCATAACTGTCATGCACATAAGGTATCCAATCAAAGAAAAACATAGGTAAAGGATACGGACTAATTTGTACCAATTCGACAATGAAGGAAAAAAGTTAATATGCGAGTATGCATCAACTTAAAGAATAAAAAAGAATTTATCTCAAAACAGAACGTGGGTCTTTTTCATAACTAATAAAGTAAGTTTGAACGCTTCTCTATCATGAGATACATACAAAGAAGACTTAAATCATATTTACTAAGAAAACTTATCAAATATCCATTAACAAAGCAAGTTTAAAACAACTCTTTAATAAGGTGACTACTTTTACCAATTAAAGAAAGGAAACACCTATCATACTTATGCTGATATCATTTTTTTAATTTTCTTCATAGAAAAATAGACAATGGGAGATTTTATGATTGAATTGTATTCTTATACAGTTGAATAAGCCATCATTTGTGGCTTGGCCTCAAAAATGTGGTTGTTTGATTCCTTGCAACCGACAATATCCAGTAATTTAGCAGAATATGGGATTTTTGGCTTTCTCCTCAAATCCAGGATGACTATTTCGGCAGCTAATCCATTATTCCTTTATTCGTGTCTATCCTCAGAGGGGAAATGTTGCTGGTTTCTGTTAGCGATATTATTGTGGTTTGTTCCCACAGACTACAATTTATTATGATTTAAGTTCATGCAGGTTTTTTTCTTAGTTTTGTAATTAAACTTGGGTATAAGGCATGCACAAAATTTATTGGTCGAATAGAGTTTCTAGAGGTATAATGTTAGAGACTCAAATAATTAAAAGAGAAGTTACCTCATTATACAAAAATGAGGCCAGCTTTTATGGTGAATTCTTTCCCCACTTTTTTTCTTATTTTCTCTTATTCAATTCCTTCTTTTTCTGCATTTTTTCATCATATAGATATAATAAAGAGATCGTGAATAATGGGTTTTGCTACCGTTTGGATTTCTGCCAACAACAATATCATCATCAAGCATTTATCCCACTAAATGGGGCCAGCTACATGAATCATTTTTCTCCATTGTATCCAATTAAGAATCAAATTCTCATTTAAATCTAATATAAAAGGGCATTTCTAATACTTTCTAACCAGGTCTTTTTCGGCCCACCCCTACCTTTCTTAATATAGGCCGGATCTAATACATCTACTCTCATAATCGGATCATCAGAAGGCCGATGTTTTATGTAACCAAACCTTCTAATGCAACTCTCTCCAATCTTATCTGCAATTGGAGCTATTCCAACCTTCTCACGTATATATTCATTCCGCATTCTATCTCTAAGTGTAAAACCAATCCTCCATCTAAGCATTCCTCATCTCTACAACACTTAATTTTATGCTTCTCTTTTAATGGCCAACATTCTACACCATAAAGGATTGCAGGTCTTGCCACCATCTTACAAAATTTTCCCTAAGTTTGAGGGGTACTTATCAATCACACAACAAGCCCAATGCATTCGTCCAATTCAACCAACCAACTTGAATCATACTAATAATATCCCCATTTATTTTATTATCATTTTGAACAATAGACCAGAGATTTCTAAAATGTGCAATCTTTTTAATGGCTTTATCACCCAACATCACAATCACACCACTTGATCTATTACTACTAAAATTATAAACCATATATTCAATTTTAGATCTACTCAACGAAAACCTTTAGACTCTAAGACTGACCTCCATAATTCAAGTTTTTCTTCAACTCCCTCTCTAGTCTTATCAACTAGAAGAATATCATTAGCAAAAAGCAAGCAGCACCAGGATACATCCTCTTGCAAATGTCTAGTAAGAACATCCATGACTAAAGCAAAAAAGATATGGGCTTAAAGCTGATCCTTAATGTAAACTGACGAAATAGGAAAATACTTGGCCAAACCACCTTGTGTTTGAAGACAAGTAACAACTCCTGTATACCTGTATACATATCCTTAATGACTTGATTATAAGCATTATTAATTCATTTCTTTCCTAGAACTCTCCAGAGCACTTCTCTTTGAAGTTTATCATATGCTTTCTCTCTAAATCAATAAATATTATATGAGGATTTCTTCCAATTGCATGAAATTCAATTGCATGTGCAGCATTCTTGATATTTAATCCTAGTCATCAATTTTAAATTAAAGACCATAAATTTTAATTTGAATTATTTCTTATCATTTTTCTGATTTCCATCAATGATAATTCATAGCTATTTTAGTTTAATAATTTGTGACCCATGAAATTTACTGGTTTAGTTGTTTGATTTATCAATGCATATTAGATCGATATTAAAAATAGAGATTTTATGACATGTTTTTTTTTTTTGGAATGGGGGTATCTACCCGCTGCCTCAGCTTGTGAGGCGCTTGGCGGCGTAACTAATCCGTCGGCTGACCTAGAAGAGGCACCCACTCATTGATAATTTATGTCATTTATCAATGATTGTACTTATTTGTTATCGATCTTCTTACTTCGAAAACTAATCTAAGTACCATCTTTGCCACCTTTTTCAACATGTCAAAAATTAATTTATTTTTGAAATTAAAAGAGTCAAATCAGACAATGTCAAATATTTTTAATTATTATCTTTGCCACCTCACCAATCTATGAGTTGTTCTAATTGTAATTAATTTTCATTCCATAAACTTTTTATATATCCTACAAGAGATTCTCCCAGACTTCAATAAATTCAACACAAATGATGAAATGCAATACACAACCAATTCTCTCACATTTTTGTCAGAATTCAAACACATTTAAAAATTATCATATGACATAATTATCATTTTATAAACGAAAACTATTTTATTTAATTATGAACTATGATATCATGCACTTCATTGCTTAAAGTTGAACACAACACATGAAATACTTTTAATTCTGAAAAGGACAGCCATATAATTAAATACATAACAGTCACATAATATATGCCATTATTTTTAAATTTGAATAAAATTTAAAACTATAATTATTTTACTTAACATAAATTATCATGCATGTCGTTACTTTTAAATTTGAATTCAAATTTATTATAAGGAATTCAAATCTATACATGACAACCTATTATTAAGATATTTTGCTTAATGGTTAATTACATATGGTACAAGCCATTGGCTTTAAATTTAATATTAAATTTACTCATATTTTAATTTAAATGTATTTGCTCTAATCTTCAATAACTTTAAATATAGTAAGATCCCTTATAGTATAATTAATAAATTTCACTTTATTTCTAAAATCATTATCATCACTTGCAACATTGGGGAATTGACTAGCATATGATACATGATATCCTTTATATTTGTGTATGCATACTAAAGTAGTTTACATTTAACCAAGAAGGGACACTAGGTGCATAATATAAGTGCCATATGTCATAGTTATTTTGAATTTGAATTAAAAAACATTTAAAGCTAAATATCACATTAGGAATGTCACTGATTTCAACTCAAATTTCCCCTCAAACATATGTAAAAGCTGACTATCACACTATTCATATCGTTATGTTTAAATTTGAATAATCCATATGAAGTAATTTCAACAATTTTAATAAATATTTAATAAACAGATGATATGCCATATCTAAAATTTAAACTCAAATTAGAAGATATAGTTCTTTTGTTTCTATTAAATAATGTATAGTAACCATTTTATTTAATAGCAAATTATATATATATATATATATATATACACGTCAAGATTTTATAAAAAATCTATTTATGTTTTAATTTAAATTTATTTACTCAACCTTTAATCAGTTTAACTCAGCCCAAAACCTTACAATACAATTATTTTCATTCAATTTATATTATTTACATCTTCCCTTGAAATGAAGAGGTATTGACCAGTTCTAAAGTATTTTCAAGTTGGAAGAATTATTAGAAAAAATCGTCGAAAGACACAATATGATTGATCCCAAAAAGTTAAATTCGATGGAAACCACCTGCATGAACTTGCATGATTTTCTCAACACTTAATGCTAATCATTCAAATAAAAAGCCATAAATTTCCATTTAAATTGATTTTTATCTCTTTTTTTTTTACATTCAACAAAGGTTGTCTATTAAGTTAATTTAAGTTTAATAGTTTGTGAACTACAAAATTTGGGTGTTGACACAGTGATTTTCTGCATATAATATTAGCTCTACATTACAAAAACTTAACTCATAGACGCTGTGTATCATAAATGCTACATTTTAAGGTTTATTATCATATTGTCATTTCACAACAATTAGGCATTTTGGAAACAATAATCATAATGAGAAATTAAACTGTTAACTTTCTATATCAATTAAGTTTCAAGTTAAAATAAGCAAAGAACCTTAAATCACTGGAGTACAATCCTGACATACTGAATAATAATCAAACAAGAGATAAACCACCGAAATAAATAATCTATTCATGACAGTGCAATATGATTTCTGGTACATACTCAGGAAACATCACCCCTGCATCGATTAAGATATAACGGTCATAGTTTCCAACTAGCATGCAGTTCATTCCAATTTCCCCCAGACCACCTATAGGAAGGACACGTATAGGTGGTCCATTTGATCCTTCGTAAAACTGTTCCAATTTTCGTTGAATTGAATCTTCCAAGCTTTTCCCCGCTCCATCAGTTCTAGATCTTTTACGTGGTGATTTGGATCCTTGTGCACCTATATGTGAGACAATCAACTCAATAGGGAGGAATTAAAATGAAGAAGATAAAAGGAATAAAAATATTAACAAGCACAGAACATGGTGGCATGGGGGAGGTAAGTATTGTTCACTATTTTTATTTCCAATCAAAAACAGAGAATATTACATACGCAGGTAGGAGTAAGAAGTATATCAAAAGGGGCTCTGATCACGCTTAAGCTTGATCTTATTTAATAATGAAAGATGACTCTCTCGAATAATAGTCGAGATAATGTTGGTGTTATGAATGATAGTCAGATAGACCAACACACCTTTACGGAATAGCAAGCACATGAACCTTGACCATGCTGCACAAACAAACCCTTAGGGCTCACAATAGTCTAAACTGGTAGTCTTCTAATAATCGTGATTTCCGCGGACAAGACAAGGTAGAAGTTCATAATTTTTCGTCACTCAATAATGTTACTGTTATAAATACACTCCACATGAACAAAGCTTACTAACTGAAGGCTCAAATTTCTATCACAGAATCATCTTAAACAATAACATCAACTAATCCACCAAATTAAAACTTTGAACTAGAATGTAGTAATATTTTCATAACAAATATGGATCAAAACGTACTAATATACCTTTTATCTAGGTTTGAAAGGATTAGGTCACTTTGACAGCTAATTGAATTCTAACAGACCACAAACTAGCCAAATTAGTTTATTTCCAACCTTACAAGAAATTTAAACAACAAAGCCTAGTAGTCATATACATCAATTATCTTTGTTCATATTCAAATGGAATTAAGAGCATGTAGACGTTGAAATAGAACAAGGGTTTTGATTTATATCAAATTGAACAAAAATAAACTAGATTAGTTCAAAGAAAAAACAATAACCTTCAGCTCAGTACCAAAGTGGCACTATAGAATGATAAAGCCAAAGAAGCCCGCAAGCAGTAAAAAGTCAAAGCTAGGAAAAAAGCATGAAAGGCCGTATTAGAAGGAAAAGGTTATTACAATGTCTAATGCATTGATTAGAACTCCATCTCCAATAGCTAACAGGTATTGCACATTTATAAAGGGGCATTGTGAGGCTTTTGAGAAGAAGCTTTTGCTAAATTTAACCTCTGAACCTTACACTAATCTTGGAGAGTAAATGAACCTTCTTCTTTGGGTGAGGGTGATAGAGTTCCCTTTGGACAATATATTCCCTGATTTATATTTTAACTCTTCCTATTTTGTTTAGTGAAACCTATTTTCAACCCTTCATTCCAATTTATTACACAAATTTTGGTGTCAAAGCAACACGTGTTATCCGTTGGTGTAAATTGCTAAAGAAAATAAAGAACCAAACTAGTATTCCTATTTTTGGAATTTGAAAAATAATAATGTGGCTACACATTATGTTAAGCCCTCTAAGCTTCATGCTAAAAAGGTTTTAAAAGAGTGTGTCGCCAACACAAACAACAAAGGATAAATTAGTGTTTGTTTTCATTGACAAAAGATTGGGCATCATGCTTTTGAATCCCCATAAAAGAAAAATTGAAGTTAGGTTGACAGGATTAACTAAATGAAGATCAGCTTTTAGAGGAGAACCATAATGTATTGCGGCACCAAGGTGTTTTAAAGAAAGGGTGAGAAAGAGCAAGTGGCCCCCATAGTAAAATAATATACTCAAGAAATCACAATCAAAATGTTCACTCTCCTAATAGCTTGATTCACATGAGTGAATTGCCTACTCAATAAGAGTAAGAGATGATTGACTCAACAAGAAGACACAGAGGATAATAAGCTGAGATGACTTGGAAGACTAAGAAGGGGACTCCCACGAGGTTACTATGTCTTCAATAGAAATTAAGGCTGAGAAGAACTCCGGAAATGTCTCAGAAAGACAACCTCACTTTCATGCCTGCCTGCTTGACATGTCAGAAGAATCCTATTTTAGTGTCTTGTTGATCGCTACAGATCAGCAATAGAGCACTTAGTAGAAAAGCGTATCTTCATAATACTGTCTTTTGAAATTATTGCATTTGACATTCAATTGAAACAATATAAGAATGATTTATATGAAAAGTATGACAAAGACAATGATATAAGATTTTTCAATCATTAATATATTTCGTTTTAAAAAAAACTAGGCTATGCATTCTAATGGTTTTTGAATCGCATGGCACTAGTTAAAAAAATATATTTTGAGCGAGACAAAATGCTTGCTTTGATTTTATAATATTATTTTTCATAAAAAATGGAAAGATAAAAATATGTATGAATTGTCAAAAGAATAATGATACAGAGAAAAATGCTATTTATATCAACTATTGCCAATTCCAAATTGGACATGGGGCGACCTAAGCATGGATTTAGGGTTGATTTGTTGTGCACACAAAGAGGCAGTGATTCTATCCTTTTTGTTGTTGGTCATTTTTCTAAGATGGCTCATTTTTTCCTTGTAGAAAGATTGTTGATGATTCCAATAATGCAAAGCTGCTCTTTAAGGCGATCATGAAGCTTCATTGTATGCTAAAGACTATTACATCAGATCTACAAATGTGATTCATGAGCAATTTTTTTAAACAATACATAGGATCCCCATGACTTAAATCCAATTACTAAATGTCTATCACCCCCAGGCTGAAGGATAAACTAAAATTGTCAATCCGTCCCCAAATGACATGCTTCGACAGCTGCATAAATAGGGACAACATTGCTAAAATTGAATTTACCTTGAAACCTCTAGATGTCGGTGCGCCAAAGGAGTGAATTTAAAGTGTTCTATAGCATAAACCCTAGGCAAATCATAAATCATGTGCCAACTCTCCTAACAAGAGTTCATGTTAAAGCAGATAAACTAGTAAGCACATTGAGAAATGCAAGAAAAAGTAATAAGAAATCTTCAGGAATCATATGATAAGTAAAAAAAGGATATTGATGCACATCGCCTGCACCTAAAGTATAACAATGGCAACTTGATTTTGGTGTATTAGTTTCCCATCCGCACCTACCAAATAGAATACTGTATGAGAGGGTATCAGTCCAATGTTCAATATAACAAACTTATATCCATACCATGGTGATTCAATTGAGACCTTAAACTCAAGAGAGAGTTTATTTGGTGAAGGAGAGTATCAACATAAAGCCAAAGACTAGCCAGCTGCAAAAATTTAAAGCCCAGTATAAAACATGCAACCAACAGTCATATTGAACTTAAACTTTGAACCTTGCACTCCTCTTGGATAGAGAAAGTCCTCTTTTTCTTTCAGTGAGAGAGTCCTCAATTCATCTAATAATGCTTACTATTTAGCTTAGTGAAGCCCCTTTTCAATTATTCACTTCAATTGCTTGCTCATATATATGCTAGGATACATCATAGCATGATTATGAATCAACTCAAAAAGTCAAGAAAATGCAATAAAATATTAAACCTGCATAATGCTAGGACTAGTTATGCTGAGTCAATCCAACCAAAGCTTACTATATTTCAGGTAAAATTATTTCATGAAATCCAATGAAAAGACAGGGTTTTTTGTTTTCTTTGAGATGACAATTACAATTCTATTGAGCATCTTGGTCTTGTTAACTTATTTTTAACGTTTGCAGAACTTCATCATGGCACCAATAAAGGCACAATGTGCCATTCCTAAAAGCTTTGAACACAACAATTATATATCAAGCAATTATTAGCATATTTCAGGAATGATGTCTCTATGTTAGGATATTCACCCCAATCCAACTTCACCGAAAAAATCTTCAGCCTGGCACAACTGAGGTGACAGCACACAAGGTGCAAGCACAACTTTAGTTATACATAGCATGATGTCAACATCTCTCAAACTCAATATTTGCAAGGAGATTCAACCAGTTTCAAACTTGGCCAAAAGTTGGACAGGCCTTCATAAAGTTTCACATAATTCGTTGGAACATTCTTAAATACTCACTGTTCCAAAAATGCTCATTTAATGGGGCAGTTTAGCCAGGGCTATAATAGATACTTTCCTCAACAAATATAACAAAATAGATGAAATCAGAAACTCTGAGTGACAATAAGTGGAATGGGTATGGCTATGGATTCCTGGAGAAATAGTTCTTCATCTCCAACTGTAAAAAAAAAAAAAAAACCTATGCCTTATGCTACTCATATTATATTCATATAAGAGGAGACATTTGTTTTTGCCCTTTTTGCTACCCTCAAATCAAATCCGATATTCTTACATGAGCCAGATTCACGCTCACATTGAATCAAATATGCCATATAAAACAAATAAATAAGGCATGAACACCTTCTTTAAGGGCATTTCAGAGCGACACTAGAAATACCAAGAGAGGCTAAAAAAAATAGAATTTGTATCCGATATTTTGATTCTAACGAGAGAACCAAACAAAGCATATAAGGCTAAGCAAAGCAGCACGACAACGTACAATGTCACAATGCAAAAATAACAAAATAAGAACGTTAGTTTTAGGTTGAAGAGAAAGGTGATAACCTTTGGCCAACGCAGGAGGACCAAAACAGCACGAGATGAAGTTGTTGGGAAGGTTGGGCCTTCTTGGGAGCCGAAAGTTGCAGAGAGAATATAAGACGTTCAACGATGCCATGCTTTGCGTCTGCAGAAGGGGTTGAGAAAAGAAAGAGAAAACGGAAAGCATATACGATAAGCGATTGCTCTTGCGTATGTTCGCCTGTGCTGGCGAGAGAGAGAGATCTGGCTGTGGAATAAAAACCCTAGATTCTCTCTGGGGATTGGGAGAAGGAAAACAGCATGAGTGAGCAAGGGGCGAAGCGGGAAAGAGCGTGCAGAAAAAATATCGTCCTTATCGTTTCTGAGAGATACTGATGACTAATGAGTAATCATATCCAAAACGAAGCCGATTAGGTTCATAATTTGAACTGAATAAATAAATGAACAAATTACAAATAATTTAAAATCAATCATAAAATTTTCGATTAAGCAACCCATTTTAGGCCGTCTTTCAACTACATTGATGAATCATACTCACAAAATTTATTAAATATTCACAACAATTTTTTTTTTCAAATTTTTTGACACTAGTATAAATTCTTAAAAAATTGACATATGTCGATACAAGTGAGAATTTTGAAACTGTCAGATACCTATTTTGCAAATCGATTTAATCAAAAATTAAAAAAAAAGTTATTTTATGAATTTTTTAATAACTTTAAAAGACCACAATGATTTATATGAATTGTATAATGAAATTAATTAAAATATATTACTATTATTTTATTATTTTATTAAAATACCTTAATACATTATCTTTATATCATTAAAGCCATTTCATTATTCTCAAATTCGGCAAGATAAACGAATTTGGGAAATTTGAGAGAAAAGTGAGGAGAGAGAAAATAGGAATCTAGATTTCGAGGTAGCTCTGTGATTTTCGTTAGTCGACCCAATTGAAAAATTTGCTCGTCTCGCTGTAAGGAACCTTTACCCTATTTCTAATTTCAATAATTTTGTGTCGTTGATATTTTCTGATCAAATTTATATTTCCGTTACTGAAAAATTGAGGATAATTTTGTATTCATAAAACGTTCGTCGCATAACTTTTGGTATGTAATAAATCTCATCAATATAAATATTTTGATAGGAATATATTAAATTTTTATCAGTTAAAATTAAAGATATGATTTTTTAAAGTAAATACATAATATAAAAATTTGATAGATTTTCCTGTATTTATATATTTATGTATTTCGTACATGCGACTTACACTATATAGAAAAAATATAGCATTTGCATATAAGCAATAAAGATTGGTTATTAACACTATAATGAATACGGGTTGGCTCTTAAAATATAATACATTGCGTATGAGGGTGGGTCGACGGGCTTTATTTTAAAGAAAATATTTGTGGTATAATCCTAGTTATAGCCTGTAACTGATTGATTGAATTATACTGACAGGTAGAGGGTGATGGCTCTTAAATAATTATTGAAAGTCACCTGTGAAAATTGACATATTGAGAGCTATGACAAATAACAGATGTACAAAAGAAAACATCACATTAAAACTAAATATTGGATCTTACTTTTCATAATCATACTCATGATGATATTTACTTGATTGATAGTACATTAAATTGCTTGACAGATTGATAGCTCATTCTAGCATTAATATTAATATAGTATAGCATAACATACTGACATAATTCATTAGATGATACTACTATTTATCATATGTCTAATAATTTGATAGTTATCTTTTAATTTCAGTGATCATATTGATTTTTTGAGATTTTTATTGCTCATATTAAATGATGATTGATATTGACTAGAACTGAATATACATATTATTTCTTTTGTCTTCTATTGAAAGCAGCGATAGAATTTTAGTTTTCTACTGGGCTTTTTAGCTCATTATGTGAATTTTTTAGATTTCATGTTAGGGAAGGGGTCAGTATCAATTGGAGTCAGATTGTTAAAAATCTTCAAGTTTTTTTTAATTTTTTTGTAGTGGGAGTTTGTGATAGATTAGTGACTGTACTGATCTCCTAGCTATTATACATTGATTTTGAGAGAATGAATATAGTGCAATATTTTGAGATATATAATTATTAGTTATTTTTACTGGATATATATATTTATTATTTAGAAGCTCTATTTGATTTATTTGATTAATTAAAAAGATAAAATAGATTATTTTTCCAAATTTGATTCTGTGACATCACAAAATAATATCATAGTAGTTGTTGGAAGAATTAGATAGTAACCAGAGCTATAAGAATTGATTTATGGTGGGGTTAAAGTTGTGTAGTATAGATTTTTATTTATACATTTGATTGATTGATTTGCATATATATATATATATATTGAGTTTGTGAATTAATTGATTGCGAAAGAGGATTTTATCAATGGATAGATGGACCCTACCAATCAGGATATACAAAATGGGTAGAGTGCAACAGTAGTAGCTCTTGTGAGTTTTGATAGTTTGATGGAGCTAGCCTACATGCTCACGTAGGCTATGAGTGATGCTCATAGTATATAGAAGGGACATAAGGAATCAGAAAAGGATAGATATATACAAATGTTTCATAAATTAAATCTCCCATTATTCATGGGAGCTGTAGAGCCACAAGCAATGGAGAATTGGTTACTAAGGATAGAGATGATATTTGACAGCATGTACTGCACAGAGAATTGAAAAGTACCACTAACAGTGTTTCTTCCTGTTTGAAGGAGAAGCTAAGAGATTGTGGATAGGACAACATCAAGAAAAATTCCAAAAAAAAAATGAATGCAGATATCACCTGGACAGAGTTTATTATTGTCTTCAAAGACTAGTTTGTACCTCCGTTAGCCCAACAGCAGATGTAGGAGGCTTTCATGAAATTGGAGTAGGGGAATATGATAGTGATGTAATATGAAGCGGAGTTTACTACACTGGCCAGGTATGGACCTCAACTGGCCAGTATTGCTAATGAAAAATGTTACATGTTTCTAAGAGGATTAAAGGATGAATTTGAGGCATCCACTTGTACCACTAAGGATTCAAGAGTTTTTTTAGTTTGTTGAGATAGCAAGACTAGTGGAGAATGACTTAGCTATTCCACTGTTCAGCATGATATGAGTAAGAAGAGATCGAGAGGTAACATAATTAGGATGAAGATTAGTGAAAAGAGAGGTAGATTTTCAATTAGCATGAGAGGATTTGCATTAGTGTGGGTGTACTAGAGTGTGTTCATTATGGTAAGAGACATAGTGGATCATGTTTTCTAATATTGGATTGTCTTTTAGATGAGGGCATCGAGGACATCTGATGACTGATTGTCCACTACAGTAACAGGGGATAGGATTTGGATTCAGAGGGAAGCAAGCCAGACAAGGCTACAGAAAGGACCATGGGATCTAAAGAATGCAATGAAGGGTCTATGAATAAGACATATGAAAGAAGGGTGGTTGAAAGTCAAAGAGGACCTACACATTATACTATACCAACATTGTCACCTGTACGGCCCAGAGTTTTCAGTTTGATCCAACAAGAGGATAAAAAATGTGCCTAGAAGATCCACTCATGAAATTTCCAATCAAAGAATTGATTGATTAATCATTTGCATAATTTTTTGTGCTTGAATGATATGTGGGAGTATAATTATTTTTGAATGAACTCATGATTGATTGCATGCATTATTTTGGAGATTTTGAATGGATTTCAATTGATTTATTGTTTTTGATATTGCTTTTGAATTATATTGATTTATTTTGATGGATTTACAAATTAAATTTATCTTTATTGATCTGTTCTATCCGTGGAAATGTCGAGGGAGACATTTTTCTAAGGTGGAGAGATTTTAATAGCTTGTATTTTAACCATGACAAATAAATTTTTTAGGATCCATTTTAAATCAAATTTGAAAATAATATTCGCTATAGCATTTATATTATAGTATTTTAATTACATAAATTTTTTTCATAATTTTTAGGCACTAGTGCAAGTCTTTAAGAAATTGACACATGTTGGTACAAGTGAAGATTTTGGGACCATTAGGTGTTTGTTTTACAAACCGATTTCATAAAAAAATTTTAAATAAAATAAGTGATTTTATGATTTGTTTTAAAATTTTAAAGCTCCAAAATAATTTATGTAAATTTTTTACTGAAATTAATTAAATTATATAATTATATAACTATTTTATTAAAATATCTTAATCCATTATCTTTATATCATTAAAGCCATATCATTCTTCTCAAATTCAAAAGTGGAAAATTTGAGAGAAATATTAGGAGAGAGAAAATAAGAACATAGGTTTGGAGGTTGCGGAGCGATTTTCATCAGTTGGCCTAGTTAAAAAATTTGCTCGTCTCACCATAAGGAACCTTTATCCAAGTTTTGATTTCAATAATTTTGTGTTATTGATTTTTTTATCAAATTTATATTTTCGTTATCGAAAAAAATGAGGATAATTTTGTATTGACAAAACTTTCACCGCATAATATTTAGTTTTGATATATCTCATCAATATGAGTATTTTGACAGGAATATATTAAATTTTTATTGATTAAATTAAAAGATATGATATTTTGAAGTAAATGCCTAATATACAAATTTGAAAGATTTCCCTGTATTTATATATTTATGTATTTCATACATGAGATTAACTTACACTGCATAAAAAAAAACATTTATATGTAAGCAAGGAAGATTGACTATTAACACCATAATGAATATGAGTTGTGTAATAGCCCATATTTTGGCTTTGTCAAAATTTTTTGGGAGTCATTATAACTTCAAATCGTAATCCGTCGTTGCCGTAATTTTGATCATAGTATTTTACTCACATTTCTCTCATTTTTTTCTAAAAAACTTCTATGTTGCCGAAATAAGAAAGGGAAAAGGATTTTAAAAAAAACTTTTGATAATGATTTTTGATATTTTGAATATAATAATAATATAATATTATATAATTAAGTTAATTAATTTCTTTTAGTATAAAATTCAAATAAATCATTTTAGGACTTCAAAAATTATAGAAAAATATTCATAAAATAAAATATTTTATTTAGAAAATATTGGTGAAATCAATTTGCAAAACGAACACCTGACGATCCCAAAATTCTCACTTATACTGATATGTGTCAATTTCTTAAGGATTTTTGACAATGTCCAAAAAATTATGAAAAAAAATTATGCAAATAAAATACTATAATAATAATGCTATGGCAAAAACGGTTTATAATTTAGAGTTATATTGGCTCCATAAAAAAATTTATCCAGGTCAAAATACGGGTTATTACAATCTACCCATCTTAAGAAAATATCATCCCTGGCATTTCTTTTAAAGATTCGGGCACAAAATCGATATAAACCAAATCTGTCCAATCAAAATTCAAATCAAATAAAAATCAAATCAAAACTGATCAAAATCATAAAATAATGCAGTTCATTCTATCATATGTCATTCAACTATGTATGCAAACCAATCCACCTTAAACTACCCATCATACCCAACTCTCAATCAAATCCTACAGCTCTAGTAACAATTAATTCTTCCAACAACTATGCTCTGATACAAATTATGAATAATTTTGTATTGACAAAACTTTCACCGCATAACTTTTTGTATGTTATAGAGATCGAGATTATGAATATTTTGAGTATTTATTTTTGATTTTTCACTAGGTGATTTTAAAAATACAATAATTTTTATCTATCAAAAAATTTATTTTAACGTCTAAAAATATTAGTATAGTACAATAAAAGTCTTAAAATATCATTTTATATAATTCCTGATTTTTTGATAATCTGAAAATGTGCATTTTTGCCTAATGGGATTTTTGTTGCTACCGTTATGTTATTTTGGCATTTCTGAATTAAGCTCAATTATGTATTATTTTCTATAATGCATTACAAATAGATGTGGATATGCACTTGAGTAATAGCTGGTCGCTATTACTGTTATAGTATTGTAATAATAATGTACTTGTGTTAAACAAATAAGTAAAGATTGGTTGACCCATTGGTTGGAGATTGATTGACCTATACAGGATAGTAGGCCGATTGGCTTTCCTTTAATTACTGTGATTGTGTTATCCTTTACTAATTCACGTGATACACTGGTTGAGAGTTATAAGGAGATTATTACTATGCCGAAGGGCAAAAGAGTGACGATTCTATTTACTGAGCCAAAGGTTTACTAACATTAATACTAATATTGAAAAACACCGTGATAGCCGGGACTTCTTACTTGTTTAATGTGATTACTGAATTGCATATTTTTGAGGCATTATTCTATTATTGTATAGATTTATTGTTACTGCATGGATTTACTGTTATTGTATTATTCTACTGCTCCTGCCATTGGATTATTAATGTTATTGTTATAGATACTAATACTATTTGATACTACTAATTCATTATACTGATTCACTGTATAATAAGTATGTGACATATCGAAAATGTGAACATATAAAATATTGATTTGATACTGATATATAATAATTGGATAGCATTGTTGACCACATTTTTATATGAGGTCATTAGGACCCAACCCAAAACTCCAAGTTAATCTAGACCCTATGATCAATTTGATCTTAGATCAACTTATATCCCAGACCTTAGGATCTATCTAGATCCTAAGATCCTTCTAAACCCACCTAGGTCTTAGGATTCTTCTAGACCCTAGACCTTAGGACTCCTTAGACTCTAAAATCTTCCTAACCTCTAGACCTTAGGATCTATCCAGCCTCTTATTAAACTCCAGCTTTATCTAATCATATACAATCATGCCAATGATTGTAAATGATTTAGATAATCAAAAATAAAATAATTCAAATCCAGAAATCCAGTCCAAATCCAAGGTCAGGGACCCAGGCCCTGAAACCCTTTCTGAGTGAACTTTCTGACGCCTAGAAACCCAATCATATGACCTCCAATTCATGATCTATCAGTTGCATATTGATCAGACATGTTTCTAGATATAACCCTCCAAATTTGAGCTCAATCTGAGACTTTCAATCCCAGAAACTGGATTGAAATTCAAAAGCTGTAAAACTTTTAAATATTTACAGTCCCTGCCACTAGGCCTACTATCCAGTGGATCCTGACCTTAGAGCCTCCTCCAAACCCTCTAATCACTTTTAAACCATTGATCATGACTTCTTGAGCATTGAACTATATTTTGACAAACTCCCTTTGACCCCTAGTTGACTAGAGCCCAAAATGACCAAAATACCTCTTAGGGGTGTGAATAGTCACCTTAGACCAAATGATATCCAAACTGAATGCGACCACTTCCAGCAAGTTTCAAATATCAAACCAAATCTGTTGGATCCAGACCCAGACCTTGGGGTAACCTAATTGACCAAGTCAACCTATGATGACCACTCCAACCCTTAAGCCTTTGCACATCAAATCAAACCCAAAATCAATATCAAACCCATTCAAACTTCTCTAGTTACATCCCCTAATGATTTGGATGTGATTAGACCCTTTGACCCAATCAAAAGTTTACTTAGTCAACTTAGTCAAACTTTGGTCAAACTTAACCCTATTGAGTCAAATCACTTGTTTCAATCAAGTTCAACCCAATCAAACCCTTCAATCCTCCAATCTCATTTTAATGCATGCCTTAAATATATGTAGGCCATGAGGGAGCCAAGATCCCTTGGCTTTGACCAAGTCAACTCAAGATCCTTAGTCAAACCTCACTCTACATAACCCCATTTATTCTCCCATTGACCTTAAACCTTTGATCCCTTCCAAACCTATCTCAAATGACCCTTTATATCACCTAAGTATTTCACCACTACCCTTGACCTTGTTGACTAGTAAAAGGAAGTCAACCATGCCTCTAAATCCCTCTTTAAAGTGGTCAACTCTCCCTTTCAACTTAAAGTGTAACCACTTCAAATCCTTGGAGTAAGTCCAACTAACTCTCCATACCCTTTCCTTGCCACCTCACCAAGACTTGGACCTTTGACTGGTCAAGGAAGGAAATCCAACATCAAGCTCACCCAAATGGTTAAAAGCATCCTTTAAACCTTTTTTACGCTTGATCTTAGCTGCTGAGATAATCCCTAATAAGACTCTAAAGCTCTCCTAGAGGCTCCCTAACCAAGCTAAGGGGTTGGTTTAGCCTTAAAAGGCAAGTGGTCCCCTCCATGAGCCTAAACTACCCAATGGGGTTAGAGCCTTTCCCAGCTTTCCTCCTACCACCCTAACAGTCTGGGGCACATGGCAAAGATCCAAGGAGGGTCCCTGATCAATCAAGCCGGTCCATTTCAAACCCTAGGGATTAAGTTATCAAAAACCCTCATTTTGAGTCATTCCAACTTAACATATCCCCCAGAGCTCCTTCAACAAAAAAACTTTATTTTCATTTCAAGCCTCCGGACCTCTCTTAACATCTCCCTAGCAAAACCCCCCATTAAACCCTTGCCGGTGGTGAGATCTCCGACAAACCAGGGAGTTTTCGTCTATAGCTTTGCCAGCCCGATCCGGTGCTTTTCAGACCGCGGTTTCAGCTAGGGACTTATACAAGGACAATCTACAAGCTCAACCACATTGAAATCCTGAAGATCTAACAGTAAAATCTCTCATAAACTTTAGCCCTATGTCACTACACTTAAGTTTAAATAACTCTTTGTAAAGTGCATTTTAAGCCGAGTCTTTTACCCCACATGATTTCTGTTCATGTCTAGTTGCTATGTCTAAAATTTTAAGTTAAATGATCGATCCGATCGAGAGAATGAGGCAAAATAGTGATCATATGGTGTTTTTGTAGCCTCCATTAGGTGTACGTTTTTTGGACCGTTGATCGTGCTACTGTCCGGCTCGATCATTACGCTATTTCGTTCGACCGCTCTTTGGATCTTATGGATAGCGCTACTGTCCGGCTCAATCTGAGCTATTGAATCAACCCGCGGAGCACCGATGGCATCCGAGCCCTGCTGACTCGGATAAGTGGCTAGCGTTGCCGCGACGCCGCGTCTAGCAATGATTACCAATGATTGTCGTGGAGCAATCATTGGCAATCAATGCCTCTCCATTAACGCTATTTTGATCCTGCGGTTCGGATGATACCACATAGTCCCCCTGTTACCCTGGACTCGATCCGACGCGCAGGATTGTGCCGCGTGGCCCACCGTTACCTCCACCGCCGCTGGCACCGTCAAGGATATTAAAATGATTTAAAATTAAATTCTAAACCATTTTAAATTAAAAAAATTTAAAATATTAAAAATTAATTTTAAATAATAAAATATATGTTATATATTAAAATTATTATAAAATTATATAGTTTATTTTAAAATTAATGTTAATTTAAAATGTTAAATTTATTATAAATCATTTTACATATTTAATATTAAATATTTTAAAATTAATATTTACTTAAATATAATTAAATATTTTATAAATTTAAAATTTATTATAAAACACCTTAAATATTTAGGTAAAAGTATTCTAGATATTTCATTTTAATATTAAATTTGAAGTATTTTCTTTAAGTAATTTTAATGTTTTTAATAGTTAAATAATTCTTATTTAATATAAAATTTAATATTAATTTAATCATTTTAAATTTTAAATTTTGTTTTAGAATTATTTTAATTAATTATAAAACATATATTAAAATTTTTTAATTAAAATTTAATCTAAAATATTTAATAAACTTTAAGTAATTTATATTATTTAATTACTTAAATAGTACTTAATACTTAATTAATTAAATACTTTTAAAAATTTATTAATTTATATTAAAATATTTTAAGTAATTAAATCATTATTTTAAAATATTTTAATTCAAAATTAAATTAGCTTAAGATATTTTCTATTTTGAATTATTTTAAATTATTTAAAAATGTAAATATTTAAACATTTTATTAATATTTAATTAAAATTAAATTTAAATAATTTCAAAAATATTAAAGAATTTTATTTTAAATTATTCAAAACTTTAGAAACAATTAAGTTTAAATAAATATAATTTAAGAATTATTTTAAATATTAATTAATTTTAAGTTAATTTTAAATATCCATAATGTCTTAAAATTTTGAGAATTTTAAATATTTTAATTTAAAATTAATTTTGAAATTTAAAACTTAATTTAATTTAAATACTTTGATTTATTTGATTAAATTAATATTTAATTAAATATTAAACTAATTATTTTTAAAATTTAATATTTATTTTCAAATTATTTTAAATAATCAAAGGGTCTCTCAATAATATATTTAAATTATTTTGATGATATTTTAATTATTTTACTTTAAAGCTTATATTCCCATATATAGGTTTATATATACATATATTTTAAAATTATATTTATTTAAATCTCTAATATTTGAGAGATCCATGGAGATTTTAAACATAGCTTTTGCTTAATTGAATAGGATTGATGGGGAATGGTGGTTAATGAGTGAGCAAATAATTTTTTTTTAATAATTGCTCATTGGTTAATCCCTTAATTAATTGAATTTCCTTTGATTTGCATGTTGAGAATGCACACACCACTTAGCTTAGGCACTCCTAGACTTAAGTACTTGTTTGTGTTATGTGTATGCATGTCATATATGTTAAGCCCAAGGGTTAGTAATTTTGATTTAAGCCCATTCAACCTAATGACACTTTAAGGACAATAATTAATGACTTATGTTTAGAGAACTTAGAAAAATTTTAATAATTAAAATTCACATCCTTTTGACTTGAAACTTTGAACACTTAAACTTAGTGACATACTCAGCCCATAGATATTTTCTCACTGATTTTTTTTGAAGTCATTAAGTCCCTTAATTAAATTACTTAAGCTCAAACCCTTAATTAAGCTTTTAAACTCCAAAAAATTATAATAAATCTAAATTAAATCTAAAAAATATGTACAATACCTTTAACTGACCAGAATTTAACCCTTAATTAATGAAAATTGAAAGCCATCTGATTTGACATTCATTTTAATAATCCTTTAATTTTAATAGAAACTCAATAATTAGCTAATTTGATTAATTAAAAATCATTAAAAATTCTAAAAAAATCTCAAATAATTGATAATCCCTCCGTAGATTATTTCTGATCTTTGGAGGTGATTTCAAAAATTTTGGAGTTCATTTAGATTCAAACCATTAAAAGGTCTCTAATTAAAATAATTAAATAATTCAATAAACACATCAAATTTTAAAAATCATGATTAATTCTAAAAAATTTCAAATCAGTCAAACTCAAAGGAATTCAAATATAATTAATATCTAGTATTTATTAAAAATTTCAAACCCTCAAAATCTGGTCGAAATAAAAAAGTCAACTATTTGGTTAAACTCAAGTCAAAATCAGGTCAAAACTTTGAAAAATCATAACGTTTCATAGAAAATTACAAATGAGCATACTAATAGTCTAAATACTCATCATAAGGTCTAATATTTATTAAAAATCTGAAACCTTCAAAATTAACTTTAATTTGAAAAGTTAATTTTTGGACCCTTAATTAATATGATTAAAATAATTCCAATAAATCTAAAAAATCTAATAATTAATTAAAATTTCAAAAAATCTCTTACTTAATTAATAAAATACTTAACCAATATTTTAATGTTTAGTAACCACTCCAAAAATGAAGTTTATTGGATGGACTACTCCGGGCTGCGGGTTACGTGTCCTGAGAATGCCTGGTTCCTCGAGCCTGGTGGCACAACGCCACGAATGGATTCAATGGAGTGTAAAACATGAAATTAGATGACTTTTAATTATTTAACCAAATTGAAATCCTTAATTCAACTACATCAATAAGATTTTAGGATGGACTACTCCGGACTGCGGGGCTACGTGTCCTAAGGAAGCCTGGTTCCTTGAGTTTGGTGGCATAACACCACAAATCTGTTGATGGAAAATATAAAATAATTTAAATCTTAAAATCAATAATTAATTAATAATAATTAACCCTTAATTTCTAACTAATTAAATTAACTAAATCAATCCCGATTATTACTAGGTAACCCAGGCCTATGAGGCTATTAATTTAGCCCCAAGGAAGGTGAAATAAACTTCATGGCCTCAATGAGCAACAAAGGTAGTAGTCATTTAACCATTAAAATAGATTTAATTTAAACTTTAATATATTAATATTTAAACTTTAATTAAATCTTCTTTTAAGCCTTCAATAAATTTGAACACTAAATAACTTAAATTAATTGTCCAGCTTAGAATCTACCCAAACCACATGACCTTTAACACACACTTTAGATGATTTGCTAGGACAACCAACTCTAGCCTAGACTAGGTCGGTATTTACTTTCTATTGTGTGCCATATTTTCCAGGATTTCATTACATGTTGTGATTGAAAGTTGCTTATTGTGTTTGCTTACTTTTATGTACTCTGTGGATTGATGTAATGGATGATTATATTACCCTCAGGTTAGGAATAATCTGGATGCTCACTAAATTTTTTGCAGGTGGTCACGCTCATACAAGACAATAAAGGGGATTAAATAATAATCAATACAAATGTCACAGGTGCTTCAGTTGCATAGCCCCCCAAATAAAAAGAGCGTGGCCAAGTGTGTTTACTTTTCTGTACATATATATAACTGCTGGGGAATTAATTTGATTATTAAATGCTTAGGATAAACTTGCAGGAGAGTCTAAAAATTTTATTTTATATTAATATAATTCATTTAAAATATTGAGTTGTGAAAGTGTACATTTGAGTTGGGATACGTGGATCCAAAGATTGAATTCCAAAAAGGAAAGGATACCCCTTCGGGGGATAGTCCTTTTTCATTTGAAAGTTCAAATTTGGATCATTTTACTATCCAAAGTGAAAAGAATAACAATCACCTCGAGGGAAGAGTTTTCTCTTCCATTTGTATATCTAGCTACGAAGAATCCAAGGAGTCCGAAGAGGAGAAGACCGAGGCGTTGAAGATAAAGAGTATCCCACTCAAAGTCACTTGCATCTATACTAGGATTAGAATCCGGGTTCTGGTTAGTGGTGCCCGGCCACTTTTAATTTTTACAGACCCTGGGTTGTAATAAAAAGGCAGTTTACCTATGGATATTTATTTAATTGATTTAATTTATTGATGTATTTAATTTAATTTGATTGCCTATAAGATTGCCTACTTTTCTTAATTTTTTTGTGTTTGCATGTCATTTTTGATTTAGCCTGGATATGCGAAGGCTCGTGAGGGTACGCCAAAATTTTTCTATTAAAACTAAAAGTAAAAATTTTAAGATAATATAAAAACTCTAACGATCTAAGAAGTAAGCTTAGGATTGCCGGGAGTTCGCATAACATCTTTGTTGCACTCTTCTCTTCCTTTTGTTAGGCACCTCCCCGCTTGCGGGTTCTGGCAGACCACCTGGCCTATGAGAGTACAGATCTGTTAAAGGTAATTTATGCATCTTAGGATAAAAACTATTTTTATGCCTTTTTAAAATTGATTCATATATTTTAATCGAGTCAATCAACATGCACTATATTAGAAACTAATTAAAAAGTGTCTAAAATTTTAATTGTATTTGCTTGAGCATTTCACCCAGCATAAGTCAAGGGGTCATTTAGGACAATCTTTAGATGTTGGCCCTAATTCTTAAAAATTTTAATAAAAATATCCTACCACTCTTACATTAAATGACTAGACTCATGAATTTTAATTGCCTAGGTGGTTAGCTGGCTCCCCAATCCAGGCCGAGGTAAGTCTAGATTTTGTATTGCATTAGTTAGTTTCGGGCCACCGTGGATTGGTGCCCAATTTAGATTTAGGATCAGAGGCAGATTTCTTTTTGAATCATAACACCTCAACCTCCAGGAATATAATTCAAAATTTCTAATAAATCATTTAACTCAAATTAAAATATCTCTTAATCTAAAATTTAAAGCTCAACTCTTAGTTTAGGTTGGGACACTTCTAAATCATTTTTAGAATCCCAAATATCTCTTACCCTTTTTTTATTGACTCTAAAAATAAGTGCTCCAATTCGATTCAATCCCAATTAGAATTCAAGCCTCTTTCCCTTGATCTCACTCCTAAAAAATCCTACAAATAGAATTTTTGCCGTTATTTTAATCGAAAGGTTTCGTGGTAAACCGCCCTACGACATAATTAATTATGAGGGCTTGCGCTCTTAGGAGATTTGGAACCCATGTCAATTTTTCAAAACTCAATTAATACTTCTTTTGGGAAATCAAATTTATAATGATCGTCATCTTCATAATCAAATGATTTCTAACAGATGATATTTTCTTTCTTCGGAAAGATATATCATGTGTTAGCATAAATTCAAATATGAAATTAACGATCATTTCTCCTGATTATCATCCTCTGATATTTAGTTGAACTTCATTTGACCTTCCTGGGGTCAAGTGAGGTCCTCTTTAAATCAGGGTATGATATTCAAGAGAAAATTTCTGACTATAGATCTGAACTCGTTAAGGGTTTTATCTCCACCTTTCGAGGCAATATATTATCCTTAATGATTTGCTTGACTTTGGAGTTAGAATTTAGATCCATTTCTCAATTTCTCAAAAGAAACTTTTAAAAATTAATTTTCTCTGGGAAAAAATTAAACCAAAGACAATCATTATCGTCATGTTTGAATAATCCATGAAAGGCAATATCTCCTTCTCTTAGAAAGATATATCAATTATCGTCATAGTTTTGAATATGAAATTAGTGATTTTGCATCCAAATTATAGTGATTGAATACTGATAGAATTTTATTCTGACCCTTCGGGGTCATATGTAATTCTTCCCTAAATTCGACTACTACGATCAGGATGAAATATTCAGTTCCATTATCTGAACTCACTAAGGAACGATATCTTCACCTCTCGGGGTGATATATTGTTCATAGTGACGTGTTCGATTTAGAAACTGAAATTCTGACTTACAATTTCCAAAGGAGATTAAGCCCTTTTCAAACCCCCGCTTTCAACACCAACGAGTATGTGTACATTTATATATGATTTTACTACATTGATTTAATTTTAATAATCTTTACTGATGTTTTGATTTGATACTTTATCTAATTTCTTTACTGATTGGTATTACAGATACGCTGATTATTTTATAGATTTTACACTCATACTAATTCACTGCTTTATTGGATTTCATACCATATTATTTTATTGGTTATAGATTCTACTACTACTGTATGTAAATTTTATTATTTCTGCATTAATTTAATGATCATATGAATGTAACTGCTATGATTTGACTGTTGACATGCATATTGCTCCTTTGCTATGCTTTGAAATCAGTTATAAATTTTGGTGATCTGCTGGGCTTTTTAAGATCATTATATGTGGTTAAATAATTTCAGGTCAAGACAGAAGAGTAGGAGTGTGAGGCTGGTCAAGATTCTTCATGTTCTATTTCTTTTTATTTTTCTTTTGTACTCAGGACAGAGTAGTAGTGATATGATTGTGTAGATTCTGAGTAATGTATATGACTTTTAATATAAGACTCCTTTCAATCATCCTCCAGCTTGAGACAAAAGGCGCCCACTATCATCATTTTTATTTTGTATTATAATGGACTCTCTCTCTCTCTAATCTCATTGACTCTCTTGTTGGCATTCATCATTTTGATGGTATCTATGTGGGAGAATATAAATTTTGCATCTTCTATATTCTAATGATTTGCTTATTTTTGACAATGCTAATATACCTAATGTTACATGTCTTGTTGAAATTTTGAAGTCCTTTGGTTTCGCTTATGGGCCGCAAGTTAATTATACAAAGAGCGCCATCCTTTTTTCAACTCACATTACTAATAAGATTGAAATATGCAACATTCTTAATCTAAGTATTGAAGGTAACTCATTCAACTATATTGGAATATATATATCCTATAAAATTGTGCATTTCTAACTTCCAATCAATGTTGTACAAAATTATTTCACTTTCAGATGGCTGGAAAGCAAAACTATAATCTTTTGCAGGTAGGCTATAACACGTTCGATCCATTGAGTGAAAAACTTAGCCAATTGGATTAGGGGACATATATTACCTAAAACATGCTGCAGATTCATTGACAAATTGTGTGTTAGGTTTTTTATTCTGTAGCAACTCTAAGGATAGGAAACTTCACCTCATTTCCTGAAAAAAAATACTTGTTTACCTAAGATTAACGAGGGGGCTAGGGATTCCTTCAATCTAGGATATTTATCATACGCACACCCTTTCACTTATTTGGAAAGTTTTAAACAATGATAGCCTACGTGCTATATGATTTTGACATGGGTACATTTTCCTCTGGAAACCAATTGGCAATAATATCTCTATTTTTTGGAAATAAGTTCACAAAGTTTCTAACTAGATTAAAATGACATTACCTTTGACACTTCTTCTAATTGTATTGTCTCCTTATTTTGGGACCCTTGGTGCAATGAGAGATCTCTTTTTGAGATGTTTGATACTGTTTATGCTGGTCTTCCTCTAAATGCCTATGTTTCTTATATAATTCAAAAGGATTGCTAGAAATTCCCTCCATAATTTTTCATTCACATGAGAAATGCTATAACATATAATGCTATGTTTATTGGGTATTTATGGTGTAGGCCAAACAAGCCAAAGTTTAAGGCTTTCATTAAAGAGTATTATAAATAAAAAGAGGTTATCACTTGGCATTGATTAATCTGGCACAAAAACTTCTCATTGCCCTCTCCTTGTATGTCTGGCTTTCTATTGCTGGTGGGTTAAAAACTGTAGATCTATTTATTAGAACAAACATTTCTATTCTGGCAACTTGTAGTTTATGCAATGAGCATGTTGAAAACATCTCACATCTTTTCTTTGAATATGACTACTCATTTGCATTATAACTTGCTGTTACCTTGGGTTGGCAAGCAGAATTTGCTTCAATGTTTGGAGTATATAAAAGAGACGCCACACCATAAACTTGCCGACAAAAATATTTTCTATCTTATCATTTGATGTTCTCTATATAACATTTGGTGGTAAAGGAATAATAAGAGATTTAAAAGGAATTATGAGTGTATTAACTCCATATGTAGGATAATCAAGAAAGGCATTTGTCTCAAAATCACTAAGGGGATGTTTGGTTGAAGAAAAAGTGAATACAAAGTATAGTGAATACTTTGTTTTTTCACTTTTTGGTGTTTCGTTTGTCCCAAAGTAAAGTAGAGTAAATTTCGCGTGTATTCGTAACTCCCCACGTTAGTTCATTTTCAGTGTAAAGCTAAACCGCTCAAAACCAAGAGAAAAAAGAATTCGTGGGCGAGAGTGAGAGAGAGAGCAGCCCATAAAAAAAATTGAGACCAGGGATACAGTTATTGGACTTCATGACCATGAGGAACTTGAGGGCCTCTTGACCAATGGAAGAACTGAATGGTGGAGGTAGGCGATGGGTACGAGAGGCAGAGGATGGCCTCCACGAGTTCAGAGATTGGGATGATGCGACAGCGAGAGAGGGCGCGTTCCAGTTCCGTCGTCGGGGTGTGAGATAGGATTGCACAAAGGAATCCCACGTTTGGGTGGAGGACGATCAGAGCCGGAGTAGCTTCGCTACTTGAGACAAGTGGAGGAGGATGTAGAGGGTTATCGAGTTTGGTTGTTGCCATTATTGTCGGTCCTACTACTTCAACCCCTTTGCCTTCGGTGTTGGAAGAAACAAGGCCGCAAAGAGCAAGAAGATCTATCGTTCCTGTTCAAATTCGCACGCAGAAAGATCCATTAGGATCCTTCTATAATGGACCGATTTGGTTCGGTCAGATCGTTCAGTTGAACCGACCCATCCTAAATAAAAACCTCCCATAACTGTACCCCTTTTTGCGAACAGGCAGAGGGGCAGATGATTAGGTCGGAACCGAACACATGCGTGAGAGGTTTCAGAGATTTTGGTTCTCCATTTTTAGCAATCCATCGTGTTTGGGGATAAGAATCAATAACTCCTCTTCAGTCCTATTACTAAAGAAGCAGAGATTGGGAGGAAATGACGATGATTGAGAAGAACGGCAAGGCGAAGAAAGGAAGAAGGTTTGTTTTTCAATTTTGTATAAATTATTTCCTAATTCTTTCTCTAATTAGTGAAAATATTAAATTGAAGGTAAGGAAGATAATTGAAAGCGAGGAGAAGAAATTTTTGAGGGAAAAAGAAGGATTTTGGGATTTTTGGAAATCTCCATTGTAAGTAAATTTCTATCATGTAATTGTTAATTTTATTAGTTAAATCAAGTTTTCATGAAAATTTCATTGTACGATTTTAGAGATTTTGGAAAGGAAGAGATCGAAAGTTGTAGGAGTTCGATTCAACAAGAATTCCACAAGGAAGAAGATTCGAGGTTTGAAGTTGTACCAAGAATTGAGAATTTGATAGAATCAAAGTGGGTAATTATATATGTGCAAATTTTCACTATTTTATCTTCATTGCAAATCTGAAAGTAGTAGTCATATAATTGTTTATTTCTTTTGGAGAATATCATGAATGAGACAATGAAAATTTTAATGCATAGATTGAAAGAAAAATTGTGAAATTGTTATAACTGAAAATAATTAAAGTACTATAATAATATAAAAGTTTATGAATATGTGAAAGAAAATACTTATAAAGAAATAAAAAATGAAGATGAAAAGCATACATATACCTATATACATATAAGAATGCAAATAAATAAATATTAAAAAAAATGATATAAATATAAATGAATCAAAGGAAAAGAAAAAAGGATATGCATATAAATTTACAGGAGTTCTCTCCTGTATGGTACTGATTGGGGAAGCAATGTACCCATCACGTTAAAAAGGAAAAGAAAATGGAATTGAAAATGATTTAACCTTAATTGGTACATTTAGACGGTGCTCAAGTACAAATGAAAATGGTTATGAAAATGAATTAAATATCAAATCTGTTAAAGAAAACGTTAAGTGGAAATGGATATTTATGATTAAATAAAATGACTTATATAAATTATAGGATTAATAATGCATGAAAGATGTATGCGTATGCTTTTCATATTAAGAAAGTAAGAAGTATAAAAAGATGTATATTTTATAATTTATCTATTTTACTATTTTAAAATTTAAAATGATTACCCACTGAGTTTACATAGTAAACTCAACCCACCAAATTAATGTTTCAAAAAATTTCCAGAATTAAATGACCGAAAGAGAATAGTTTGTTTATAAAAGATGACGTAATAATAAAAATAGGTAAATTATGATTTTTGTAATTATTATCCTTAAAAAAAAAGAGAAATAGATTTTATGGAATATTATATTATAGTGGCTCTTCAATTGCTTTGAAAGACTTATGCTAAAGTGATCATTGAAAAGAATAGAATGTTAATACCGTCCAACTTTTAGTTCCCGCCTCGTTAAGTCGAGCATCCGGGTCGGGTGGTGACAAAAATGGTATCAGAGCCTAATTATGATATGAATCATACTGAAAGAGCTATTAGGATGACTATTAATAATTAAAAAAATAATGTAAAATGAATATCTCATTATAAACAGGAACCAAAATGATCATAAAGAAGAGGAGGAAGTTGAGGAAGTGGAAATACTAGTGCCTAATGTTAATGTTAACCTTGAGGCACTGACACAAGTGATGACAGCTATGACAGTTGATTCAAGACTCAAGGAATCAACCATCAGGAAGTAACAGTGATAGTGGAATGCATATGGATAAATATCTCAAACTATTTCAAGATATGAGACCACCATTATTCAAGGGAGTCGAGGGAGCAATTGAAGCTGAAAATTGATTACTAACGATTAAAAAGATTTTAGAAGAAATGTTTTGACCAGAAGATAAAAAAGTTTCCTTGGCGACCTTTACATTTGATGGAGAAGCAGAAAAGTGGTTAAGAGGCCAGCATAAAAATAAAACTAGAGGAATCTAATATGCAAATTAAGTGAGATGATTTTACACAAATGTTCATAGATTAGTTTGTGCCTCTTTCTATAAGGAGGTAGATGTAGGATAAATTTATGAGACCGGTACAGGGAGATAAATCAGTTATGCAGTATGAAGCTGAATTTATAATATTATCTAGATATGCTCCTCAATTAATACATACTTTAGAGAAACAGTGTCATCAATTCTTATCTGGATTGAAGAATGCAATTAGACAGCCTCTTGTTTCATTTGGAATTGAAGATTATTCGATATTGGTGGAAAGGGCCAAGAGGATAGAAATGAACCTGCAAAATACTCAAAGGAAACATGACTTTCAGAAGAGAAAAAGTGTTGAAGTTATGAGAACTTCTTAGGATTCACATAGTAAACCCTTTTCATAAGCTGAGAAGTTTAATTGGAAGAAGACTAAGTCCAGTATCAGTGATAGTTCAAGTGTGAATAATTGCAACAAGTGTGAAAGGAAACATAAATGAGAATATTTATCTGTTACAAATACTTACTTCTGGTGTCATCAACTAGGTCACATAGCCAAGAACTATCATACTTTGGGGAAAAGACCAGCAGGAGAGTCAAGGATAAACACTGAATCTAAAAAAAATGTTAGAAGGCCAAGAATAGTAGAATCAACTGCTTCTACCCCAAGATCAAGTCAAGGTCGATAGAATACTCTGCCTAGAATATATGCACTGACTCAAAAGGATGCTAAGGATTCATCTGAAGTAATTATAGGTGATAAAAATAAAAAATGAATAAATATGTATCATGAATATATATTATTAAAGGAATGATGTATGCTTATGTTATTTTTTATATGAATTTTATAGGTGTGGTAATGATTCAAGGAAAGCCTATGCAAATCCTTTTTGATATAGGAGCTTCACACTCCTTCATTTCAGAGATATTTATAAAATCAATTGGATTAAATATTTATAAAGTATCTATAATTTTAGAAGTTTTAATGCCAAATTGATCCGTAATAATTGTTAATGGCATATGTCAATTGATTTTTAAAATAAATGAAAGGGAGTTTGAAGCAACAGTGAATGTTATACCATTGAAAAAATTTGATATGATATTGGGAATGGATTGCTTATCACATTATTTTGTGATAATAGACTGCAATAAGAAAATTATCAAATTTAATTTTCCCGGAGAAAGAGAATGTAAATTTTATGAAGATAGAGGAATTGCTTCGATGATCCTTACTTATATGAAAGCTTTTAAATCTGTATCCAAAGGATGTTAGTATTTTCTTGCTCAAGTAAAGGATACAAATAAGGAAGTTAAAGAGTTGAAAGATATACCTGTAATCAAAAAATATTCAGAGATATTTTTAGATGATTTATTAGGATTACCACCAAAAAGAGAAATAGATTTTGCTATTGAGTTGATACCAGGTTCAGAACTAGTGGCAAGGGCACCTTGCAGAATGGCAGTTAAGGAATTGCAGGAGTTGAAAGTTAATTACAGGCACTGTTTTAAAAACTAGACCGGATCGGCTGGTTCAATCGTGAACCTGTCTAGTGGCCAGTCCGATCCAACTTATAAAATCGGCTCTACATCGAACCGGATCAAACTGGGTTGAACCAGCGATTCAACTGGTGAACTATTGAGCCGGTCCGGGTTGGAAAGAACTGGCCGGTTTATAAAATTTTTTTATTTTTATTTTATTTAAATTTTAAATAATATATTTTAGTTTATTAAATTCTTTTAACTTTTTTAAATACATTTTATTAAATATGATGATTAATCACACCATAATTTATGTAAGTTTTCTCAAATATCTCACATAATTTATTTAGTAAAAAATGTGTACTTCACACTTTATAAAGGGTTCAAAGCAACAATCTCACACTTCTCATATGATGTTGGACTAAAAAAATTGCATGAATATTTAGTATGTTAATTTGAGCTTATTTGGGCTTCAAATTTGGGCTTAGTTGGGCTACAAATTTAGGCAATATGTATTATAAATTTGCTATAATATATATTATAAGAATTACAATATAAAATTTTAATATTATAAATTTTAATATTATATTAAATATTATTCTTATAAATATATTTAATTTTAAATATAAAAATATATTATTCTTAAATGATATTTATATTTATAATTTTTATTATGTATTTTTTAATTTTATAAATATTACTAAATGCTTAAATATTTAATTATTTATATTATATTAATGATCATAAATTTTTAATATTATAAATTTATATATTATATTAAATATTATTCTTATAAATACATTATTCTTAAATGATATTTATATGTATAAAATTTTATAAATATTATTAAATGCTCATATACTTAAATTATATTATGTTAATTTTATTAATTTTTAATAATATTATTATATATTATGTCATCCGGTTCGATTGGTCGAATTGGTCGAACCGTGAACCTCTCATTCTTCCAGTTCATTGTCTGATCCGATTTTCACAACCTTGATTACAGGAATTGCTAGATAAAAGATTTACTAGGCTAAGTTCACCATGGGGAGCTCTGGTATTATTTGTAAAGGAGAAGGATGGGAGCTTTAGAATGTGTATAGATTATAGAGAATTGAATAAGCTTACTATTAAGAACAAATATCCTTTGCCCAAAATTAATGAGCTTTTTGATCAATTGGAGGGATCTACAATTTTCTCTAAAATTAATTTGCATTCTGGATACCATCAGCTATGCATTAAGGAGGAAGATATAGCAAAGACAGCTTTCAAAATTAGATATGATCACTATGAGTTTGTGGTAATGCCATTTGGAGTGAAAAATGCACCAGCTGTATTTATGGATTTGATGAACAGAATTTTTAAGTCATTTCTAGACATATTTGTAATTGTGTTTATAGATGATATCTTGATTTATTTAAGAGATAAAGAGAGCCATTTCAGTCATCTGCATGTAGTGTTGCAAACACTTAAGGAGAATAAGTTATATGCTAAATTTTCAAAGTGTGAATTTTGGTTGAATAGTGTAAATTTTTTTGGGCATGTGATTAGTGGTGAAGGAATTTCTGTGGATAAGAATAAAATTCAAGCTATTGCTGAATAACCAAGGCATTTTGGGCATGTGATTAGTGGTGAAGGAATTTCTGTGGATAAGAATAAAATTCAAGCTATTGCTGAATAGCCAATGCCAACAACAGTTTCAGAAGTAAGGAGTTTTCTGGGTCTTGCTGGTTATTACAGGAGGTTTGTAGAAGGGTTTTCTTATAATGCAATATCGTTATCCAGATTAACTCAAAAAGTAGTAAAGTTTGAATGGAATGATCAGTGTGAATGATCTTTCTAGAAGTTAAAGAATTATTTAATGACTACCCTAATTTTAATAATTCCATCAGGTTCAGAAGGATTTCAGATTTTTTATGATGCTTCCTTAAGGGGACATGGATGTGTATTGATGCATCATGGTAGAGTGGTGACATATGCTTCAAGGCAATTACACATTCAAGAAATAAATTATCCCACTCATGATTTGGAATTAGATGTTGTGGTATTCACACTCAAAATATGGAGATACTATTTATATGGAGTCAGATGCGAAGTTTTTACAGATCCTAAGAGTCTCAAGTATATTTTCAATCAAAAAGAACTCAATTTGAGATAGAGAAGGTGGTTAGAGCTCATCAAAGATTATGACTTGGACATACAATATCACCTTGGAAAGGCAAATGTGGTTGCAAATGCACTTAGCAGAAAAGTTCTTCGAAATGTAAATTGGTTAATCACCTAGTAGAAATAGATAATTAAAGACATGGAAAGACTAGATCTATCAGTGGCCAATTAAAAAAATATAAAAGATATGATATTGAATTAGCTAGTGATCCAATTTACCTTAAAGGATAGAGTTCTCAATTCATTGCATCAAGATGAAAAATTTTAAGACATCATAAGGAAAGTGCAAGCATGACAGTTAGAGAACTTTGTAATTGATGGAGGAGGACTATTAAAGTATAAAAGAAGAATCAGTGTTCCAAATATTAAAAATTTAAGAGAAGAGATATTACAGGAAGCTCACCTCTCAACTTATGAAATTCATCCAAGCAATACAAAGATGTATCAGGAATTGAGAGGATTATTTTGGTGGCCAAGATTAAAAAGGAATGTTGTAGAATTTGTGATAAAATATATTTCCTGTCAGATGATTAAAGCAGAATATCAGAAGCAAAGTGGTCAACTACAACATTTGCCTATACCTGAGTGGAAATGAGAAGACATTGCAATGGACTTTGTAATTGGATTACCCAGGTCAAGACAGAGTCGAGATGCAATTTAGGTTGTTGTAGACAGATTAACTATGTCAGCTCATTTCTTACCAATTAAGCAGACATATCTAGTGGAGAAGTTGGCCAAAATATATGTGGATAAAATTGTGAAATTACATGGAATTTCAAAATCAATTATTTCTGATAGAGATGCCCAATTCACATCTAAATTGTGGAAGAAAATTCAAGAAGCTATGGGCACTAGATTGACTTTCAGTATAACATTTCATCCTCAGATAGATGGGCAATCAGAAAGGACAATTCAGATCTTGGAGGATTTACTACGATTGTGTGCATTAGATTTTGGAGGAAATTGAGAGACTCACATATCATTGATTGAATTTGCATACAATAATAATTTCCAATCTAGCATTGGAATGACACTATACTAGGCTCTTTATGGAAGAAAGTGTAGAACAACCTTATGTTGGGTAGAAGCACGTGAAAGAAAAATAATTGGAGCTGAACTGGTAGATAATGCTACTAGCAAAATTAGATTGATCAGAGATAGACTAAAGGCAGTATAAGACAGGCAATGAAAGTATTATGATGCAAAGCACCGATCAGTTAAGTTTGAAGTAGGAGAATTTATTTTCCTAAAAGTTAGTGCAATGAAAGGTGTTCAACGATTTGGAAAGACAGAAAAATTGAGCCCACGATTTATAGGTCCGTATGAAATCATTGAAAGGATTTGAAATATGACTTACATATTAGATCTTCTAGTACATATGCAAGGAATTCATAATGTATTTCATATATCAGTACTTCAGAAGTATGTGTCAGATGAATCAAAGAGAATACAGTCCAAATTAATTGACTTGCAACTTGATTTGAAATATATTGAGAAACCTGAAAGAATACTGGAATATGATGTGAAATAATTAAGGAATAAAGTAATACCTTTTGTGAAGATTTTATGAAAGCATGAATCAAAAAGAGAATTCACCTGGGAGAAAGAAATAGAAATAAAAAGTCAATATCCCCATTTATTCAATTAAGGTATGTTTTCTTACTTGATTTTAATTTCAAGGATGAAATTTTTATAAGAAGGGGAGATTATAACGGACCGGTTCAATTCGGTCGGGCGGGTTCAGTTGAACCGGCCCATCCTAAATAAATACCTCCCATAATCGTACCCCTTCTTGTGAACAGGCAGAGGGGCGGATGATTGGGGCGAACCGAACGCACGTATAAGAGGTTCCGGAGATTTCGGTTCGCCATTTTTAGCAATCCATCGTGATTGGGGATAAGAATCAACAACTTCACTTCATTCCTATTGCTAAAGAAGCAGAGATTGGGAGGAAACGAGGATGATTGAGAAGAACGGCAAGGTGAAGAAAGGAAGAATGTTTGTTTTTCAATTTTGTATAAATTATTTCTTAATTCTTTCTCTAATTAGAGGAAATATTAAATTGAAGGTAAGGAAGACAATTGAAAGTGAGAAGAAGAAATTTTTGAGGGAAAAAGAAGAAGAATTTTAGGATATTTGAAAATTCCCATTGTAAGTAAATTTTTATCATGTAATTGTTAATTTTATTAGTTAAATCAAGTTTTCATGAAAATTTTATTGTATGCTTTTAGAGATTTTGGAAAGGAAGAGATCGTAAGTTATAGGAGTTCGATTCAACAAGAATTCTGCAAGGAAGAAGATTCGAGGTTCGAAGTTGTACCAAGAATCGAGGATTTGAAAGAATCAAAGTGGGTAATTATATATATGCAAATTTTCACTATGTTATCTTCATTTTAAATCTGAAAGTAGTAGTTTATATAATTGTTTATTTCTTTTGAAAAATATCATGAATGAGACAATGAAAATTTTAATGCATAGATTGGAAGAAAAATTGAGAAATTGTTATAACTGAAAATGATTGAAATAATATGAGAATATGAAAGTTTATGAATATGTGAAAAAAAAATTCTTATAAAGGAAATGGAAAATGAAGATAAAAATCATACATATACTTATATACATATAAGAATGCAAATAAATAAATGTTAAGGAAATGATATAAATATAAATGAATCAAAGGAAAAGAAAAAAGGATATGCATGCAAATTTACAAGAGCTCACCCCCGCATGATACTGGCTGGGGAAGCAATGTACACGTACATGTTTAAAAGGAAAAGGAAAAGGAATTGGAAATTGAATTGAAAATGGTTATACCTTAATTGGTACATTTAGGCAGTGCTCCTGTATAAATAAAAATGGTTATGAAAATGAATTAAATATCAAATCTGTTAAAGGAAATGTTAAGTGGAAATGGACAATTATGACTGAATAAAATCACTTATATAAATTATAGGATTGATGATGCATGAAAGATGTATGTCTATGATTTTCATATTAAGAAATGAAGAAGTATAAGAAGATGTATATTTTATGATTTATTTATTGTACTATTTTAAAATTGAAAATGATTAACCACTCAGTTTACATAGTAAACTCAACCCACCAAATTAATATTTCAGGAAATTTTCAGAATTAAATGGTCGGAAGGGAATAGTTTGTTTATAGAAGACGACGCAATAATGAAAATAGGTAAATTATGATTATTGTAATTATTAGCCTTGAAAAGTAAGAGAAATATATTTTATGGAATATTTTGTTATGGTGGCTCTTCAATTGCTTTGCAAGACTTATGTTAAAGTGATCATTGAAAAGAATGGAATGTTAATACCGTCCAACTTTTAGTTCCCGCCTCGTTAAGTCGAGCATCCGGGCCGGGTCGTGACACCTTCATTCTCCAATGCATGCCTTTCCACTTCTTAGCAAAGCAATATATGTCACTCCGTGCGGGAACCTGGAGCCGCAGGATGACCGGACCACCTCGTGTGAGAACTTGGAGCCGAAAGATGTGTCTTATGTGTTTGATTTTTCTGGGAATGTTAAACCGGCTGGTGATCAGTTGGGAATTTCAACATGACAAATAAATTCAGTTTGAGAATATGCACACTAAGTGCTCGATTAAATGTCTGATCCAAACGGGCCTCTGATTTTACTTTACTCTGCATACATCCAACCAAAAAAAAAAAAAAAACGGTTCCCCTGCATTCACTTTACAAACAACCAAATAGTCTCAAATATTTACTTTACGCTGCATTTACTTTGCACTGCATTTATTTTACACTGCATTTACTTTACAACCAACCAAACAACCCCTAAGTGGAAGACTTTTGAGGAGATTAAGTCTCTTATCTCTTAATTATATGTTGGAGAAAAGTTGGGACTAATTTGGTTTCTTTGTGGCATGTTATGTTTTTTATGAGAATTTGCTGCTTTTTCTCGACGTCTATTTTGATCAGTGGCCTCTTACTCGTTGCGGATTCCAGACGCCGCACGGACTATTATAAATGATTTCCACATCCAAGAGCTTGTATTTCCTTGGACGGTCTATTTGGCAACTAAGAGAATACTCTATTCGTTGACACATATAATTGTTGGATGTATTTTAATTTGTGCTCATTCTAAATCCAGCTTTTTGATTCAGCTTTTGATGTTCATATCTCTTTGTAATTGATCATTAACTTCTCAGTAATTAATTGATGGGCCTTGCCACTATTCTTCCAAAAAAGAAAAAAAAAAAAAGCATCTCAGGAAGGCAAAACTTGAAACTCAACTAATATAGCTAATTTGTTTCGTTGTAGAGCTGTAAGAGTTTGAAGATGTTGAAAGTTATTCACATTTAGATTTGTTGCAATGATTTAATATTTATTCTAGCAAGAGCTCGCTTATTATAAACACAATTCTTGGGTTTGTTAGAGAACCGAATGAAAAATTTTGGCCCATCTTTACAATTTTTTTCTGTTTTTTGATAATTTTAAAAAAAATCTAATTTATCATATTAACTTAATATTATTTAATTAATTTAGACTTATTTTATTGTTATTAAAAATTATGAATAAAGGTGACTCGCTGAATTTAAAATGGAAACTTACTTCTTTAAATATGACTTTGAAGAATGAGAATTAACCGTTTTTTTTTATAACATTTAGGTCAATTAAGACAAATTCACACACGCATCACATACGTGCGACTCAAACCCAAAACTTATTGATTCATAACCAATGCTCCCAAGTCTGAATCAATAGACCAAGCTGAGCGTCTGCCATCCAGTTTGAATAACAAAAATATTTGAGGGTCTTACCACTCAAACACAACAATAAAACTAGCCCACCTGAAACTAAGGTTTCATTTGGGGCAGCTTTATTCCTGTTTTCTAAAGCAACATTTTAATACAAAAAATTTTTAATTTAAAAAATTTTTATACTAGAAAACTATCTTAGAAAACAGTAAAAAATTATCCTAAATGAAGTGGGAACAAGCACCAATTTGCGCCACACAATGCAGCAGACATATATACAATAGAAAATTTGAAATTCAAATATTCGAAGGTCATCGTCTCATTAGGAATGAATGAAGACCAACTGAAAAGGGTAAGATATCACAGACTGGCGTTTTGCAAATAATGACATGTACTCCCTAAAATTTAATAAAATTCAGGTGTAAACATCACGAAGAAACATGAAATTTTTACATGCACAACCACTAAACAATAGTTTTTTTTTTTTTGTTTTGATAATTCTAAAAAGGATGCACATAACACAGTTTCATCAAGTGTTCTTAGAATGGACAAATAAAATTTACAAATTTGACAGATAAGCAGAAGGTACAAATGGCTTAAACTAAATTTCTATTTGTTTTCTTATTTTTTAACCACTTTCATACTGCAATTAGAAGAACATAAAATCAATCCAGGAATTTTTTTTTTCCAACATCTTTTTATCCTTTGTTCAGCACCTTGTCATTGAAGTAGTGATGCAGCTTTTGGCGGGCCATAAGATTAGCCAGAAAACATTTATCCTTGATACATGCAAAGAAAGCTAAAAGGAACAGCTTTTGCACAATGCAACCTTAGAAAAAAAGTAATGAACCTTTTTTTATTATTCTTATGAGAAGAAAGAAAACTAAAAATGATTCCAACAAAGGCAAAGCTAAACAATCAATTTGTGCCACGTACCTACTAAGCTGCTCTATCAAATTCCAAGTTATGAGACGGCCTCCATTTCCTGTTAAAAGGCTCATAACTCTTTTTCTCAACTAACGTTTGTGCACTTAGTTTCTCACCGATAAGAGATAAGAGTTCCTTCAAGCCAATTCCTGTAATAGCAGAAGTTTCTATGCGGTTGGCAACTTCCTGCTCACAATGTGCATTAAACATTGCCTTTTGAACATCAGAGTAATGAATTATTTGGTTGTCGTCCAAGTCTAGACCTTCATTCTGTAATAAGTCGGACGATAAATCCCTTTCAGTTAAATCCACACAAGCCATTTGCTTAGATCGTATGCTCTCCTGAAAATTTGACAAAATCCCATCTTCTTCTTTTAGTTTTGCTTCCTTTTCATCCTTCAGATCTTCTAATCGGTTCATAATCCTTTCTTCTTCACCTTCAACTAGGGCTTCCTCTCGAGTTATAAGAAGATCAATCTGAGCATACGTAAATACAAAAATATATGATGCTCAACACCAACGAATGAAAACTCTGTGACTAACTTCATTTATGTCATAGTCATAGAAAAGAGGCAGAAAGGTGCATACTTTATTCCAAACTTCAACCATGTTTTGAATCTTTTCTTCTGATACGCCAATTTTCTGCAATACTTCCAGCACACTTGAACGTTGCTCAAGAACATTGGGAGCACTGGAATCTAGCACATGCTGCATCAATTACCAAAAATAGTATTTTTGGTTTTCACAACATGGTAAATGGATTTCAATGCTAGTTTTCACAAGAAAGAAAAAAAAGTTAATTGCCAAAAATTGCAACATATAAGGGTCTATCTTGCTTGCTTGTACGTTTGCATCCTAATCAATCATTCATTTTGTTATTATTGCAACAGACTATATTTTCTTTCAGTTTTTAGCATGCATAATGAAATAGACACACAGAAATTAAAAGTAATTGCAATAACATTGCAAATGGTCTAAAATCAACTTAATTGTTACAATCAAGAGGGTTCCCCGTCCAACCAACAAATTGCAAAGTAGAAAACATGTACATTAATTCAAGACCTATAACACAAGTAATGTAAGCATTAAGTAACCCACCAACCTAAAAGTTTAAGCTTTGATAATGAAGAACATTATTTAAATTTAAATCCTAATAATATGACAAGGGGTAATTTTTCCAATCAAATAAAATATTGCTAGAGTATGACACAACAAATGATGTACATTTTCCATATTAAAGCTAAGAATTTAAACCAAACATATGGAGATTTGGCTCTCATTCCGTGCAACTTGGCTGGACAACTTCTTAAATATGCATTAACAGGGTGCTGAACCCATATATATATATATATATATATATATATATATATATATATATATATATATATATATATGACAAAGCAAAAGCCTAACACTTAATTGTATGGAACTAAAAGCAACCATTGCCTAACCAACTTTAATTCATAAAATATTAAAATACTTGAAAGTGGATATTTGGGATATGACATTTTACAATATGAAGTTTTCATATGTATAAAACCCTCCTAATCAAAAAACAAAATGACTTGTTTGTACAAATATGAGGAACCTTATATGGTGATTGCATAACTCAGTCGAAAAAAATGAAGAGGATCAAATGAACGTTTGAACATATGTACAACATGACCGATTTGGCATCAACAAAAATAGCCATCTCGAACAGTAGAAATGGTGAAGGAAAACATATATAAAAATGCCAACAAATTAGCATCTAGACAATGACATCTGATTTCAAATGAAAAATTCATACAAAATTTGGAAAGGAACAACTCTTACAGGAGAGTAGGGAGCAATTAGTCATACCAATAGAAGGTCTGCTTCCACCACTTCTTCAAGGGTAGCATGAAAAGCTTCTACCAACTGAATAAATTATTTTCCTAATAAGCAATGGAAAAAATTCTTGTCACAAGGATAATGGTAAATTAAAAACTCTATGAAGATACCTGAACAGGCAAATCTGAAATAAAACCAACAGTATCACTGAGAAGAGTTTTTATCCTGCAAATATCCATTAGAAAAAGATTCATTCTTTTTAGAGATAAAACTCTGCAAAATCATTTTTATAGTACCCTGATGGAAGAATCACACTTCTTAAACGAGGATCCACAGTTGCGAACAATCTGCATGGAAACAAACATACTACTTGAGGTATAGATGGGAGTGGTCCAATTCAATAGAGCATATAAAAAGTAAAGCGGTCATGAATGGACTGTTACCTCAACTATAATAGATACAATTGAAATTTTACTAAAAGACAAATATACCTATCATCCCTGTACAGATCGCTGTTCGAAAGAGCGCTAACCAATGTAGATTTTCCCTGCAGTCAGATAGTTAAAATTAGAAATAATACCCCAGAATTGATAAGCACACAAAATCCTAGAACTGACGACTACAGCATCAGATGCAATCCAAATAAACGAAACTCATGTAACCAAAATTTTGCATGAAAGAAAAAATAAAAGAAGACAGGAATAGATATAGTCTCTGCAACATAAATAGGATCCAGTCATGCCGTTGAATGTAAAATTACCTAAACAGGTTGAACGTAAAAGCACACCCTCAAAATGTTTGAGCAAAATAGCAATGTGCAAACGGCAGCATAGTTGAGCAGCCACACATAACTGCAGAATCAACAAGCACCATAGGATCCTAACAAATCAATTTAATCACAACCATACATGTGTAAAGCAGTACTGCACTTACTGTGGGGTTTCTCGATTGCATGTCTACAACACCCTCCCATCTCATACAGCTTCTCGATGGAACCTCCACGCCAATCCAGCGTATACCCACTAAACACTCGTCGATCAGAACCTCGTTGTAGCTATCTGTTCGACCATCTCACCCGGCATTCTTTCATATGCCCTCAATATGGATACCTCCTCCGACAGCAGGGTACATGGACACTTGTACCTCCTCCACCCAACACTACTATCCTAGGATCTCACTGGACTTATAAACTAAATACAATGCCAATGGCTCCATTGCTCGATACAAAGCTCGTCTCGTAGGCCAAGGCCATCATCAAGAATATGGTCTCAACTACACAGAAACATTCAGTCCCGTAGCCAAATTTCCCTCCATTCGTGTACTCCATCACAACTGGCTCATTCATCAACTCGACGTCACCAATGCCTTCCTCCACAGTTCCATTCATGAGACAGTCTATATGAAACAACCCCATGGTTTCGAAGACCACCAATCTCCTAATCACGTCTGTCTCCTTCAAAAATCCCTCTATGGCCTCAAGCAAGCTCCTCGCCAATGGTTCCACACATTTTCCCAATTTCTTCTGTCTCAAGGTTTCCAGAACAACACTGTTGATCCATCCTTATCCACCTTTCACCAAAACAACAAACAAGCATACCTTCTCATCTATGTCGATGACATACTACTCACCGGAAATCATCCACCCATACTACTTCAAATCATCTCATCCCTTAGCAAACACTTCTCTATCAAAAACCTTGGCCAGCCATCATGCTTTCTTGGTATTCAAACCACTCATCATGCAACTCACCTCCATCTCTCTCAATCTTCCTATGCTCAAGCTACTCTCCAGCAAGTCGGTCTCACAAATTGCAATCCACTCTCCAACCCTTCCTACACCAAATTATCTACTCATCTTATCACAGACTCCCAATTCTCCGATCCAACCAGCTATCGTCAACTCACCAGATCACTCCAATATCTCACTATAACTCAACCGAACATCTCATTTGCGGTCAACAGCCTTTGCCATCAAATGCACAACCCGTTACCTCAACACTTTCTTCAACTTAAACGTTTCCTTCGCTACCTAAGTGGGGCACCTCCTCCTTCGGCCTTCCCATATCCAAATCCCTACTTCACCTAAAGGCCTTCTTCGATATCGACTGGGCTACGGATCCAGCCGCATGACGCTCCACCTCAGGTTACTGCTCTTTCCTTGGCGACACACTCATTTCGTGGACAGTTAAGAAATAGCAAACAGTTGCTCGTTCATCTACGGAGGCGAAATACCGAGTGCTGGTAGCTGCTACCTCAGATGTCATATGGCTTCGTCGATTTCTCTCAGACTTTCACATTCCTCAACCTCATCCAACAGACATTCATTGTGGCATGTCAGCCATAGCCCTCGTCAATAATCCTGTCTTTTATGCCTGAACTAAACACATCAAAGTCAACGTCCACTTCATTCGTGACCATATTCAAGCTCACGAGGTCAGAGTAGTGCCGATATCAACAAAGGATCAGATAGAAGATGTCCTAACCAAACCGCTATCAACGCCTCGCTATCATTTTCTTAGATCCAAACTAATAGTTCATCCTCTACTGCTAGCTTGGAGCATTATAGTGGAGCAGTCACACATAACCGTAGAATCAACAAGCACCACAGGATCCTAACAAATTAATTTTCACAACCATACATGTGTAAAGTAGTGCTGCACTTATATGTATAAATAGACACAATCGTTATAATAAACTATGAAAGAATGAATCGCACTAGAAAGGAAATTGCCTACTCTATTCGATTCACTTAGTGATTCTTTCCTTTATTGCATTTCCTGTTACTTACAGAGTTGCTGCTCTGTCTTTAGAACATGATAAAAAAATGGAAGGATGGCCTTATTTCAATCTAGTCAATCATCACCAATTGCTGATCAAAGACTCTTTTATGTCCCTTCTATCAAATTATGAAACTGTATCTTTGCCATCATTGAATTTTATCGATTTAAGGAATTCCAATTACAATATCCTAAAAGTTAGATCCCGAGATTTGTGTTGCGCCAGCCACCATGTGTGCTACCGGTCGACTACCATTAGTTTATCCATGCATACATCCATCTATTATCTATCCATCCTCCCTAGAGCCCAAACATACTCTTCTACAAAGTGTTTGGAAGGCAGCGTTATTAGTGTAGACAAAACCACCTCATGCACAATTCTAAGTACACCCAAGAGTATGTAGGCATTTTAGTGTGACGGTCTTGGAAATCGTCAATAATCATTATGCAGAATCAATGGGGCTTTCAAAGACTAAACAGCCTATAAAGAATATGGATATTTTGAAGTTGCATGTCAACCAAAACAATAACATGAGAAGTATCTCATGACAGTATGGTCGTAATGGTCGCAGCAGTAAGAAGATGACCTGCAAGAGTAAGAAAACATACTATAATATATAGCATCATATATGGCCATCTTAAGGGCGGATGAAAGGTCTGGATATCTCCAAACATTATGCCATAATTTATAAGCACTTATGTGACAATTTGGTAGCAAAAATAGCAGAAAGAAAGACATTCAGTGATAAAGCGTGCAATGAATAGGAAGCTATGGAACTACCTGTATCTCTATTTGTAAAGATTAGGGAGCAACTATAATGATGGAAGGCAATGCATCATTAATCTCCAACATAGAATCTTATTCCAGATCAAAATCAAACTCAGCAGTAGGTTGATCATCATAATCATTAATCCAGGGTACAAAAATAGGGTCATCTTGAAAACATTCTCAATTAGTTCTGCGAAATCCTTCAAGGACATTGTGGCATTGCCTGGTCATGTGATGGAGATAGGATATATAGAGTTGCATGCTTAACCTATGTATTGCTTCACACAAGTTCTTATTGTTTCTCCAAGGTGTGATGGAATGATGATGCCAAATGAGTGGATGTTGACCATAATTCTCATAATGCTATTGTCAAAATTTATATGATATATCCAGAGATATTGAAATTGAATCTAGTGACAGAGAGATGCATGCCAAAAAATTAGCATTCTGTCCCAATAAATGCGTAAAGTCAATAATATCACCAACAATAGAAATAGTCCCTCCTAATATGGCATTAAAAAAGAATGCTCACACGGGGAATTCAAAATTAAGAGTTAAGTGCTCAAGCTTACACCAATCCACCCATCCATGCAAGAATGAGCTAATGGCACCAATAAACTGTGAAGCTCATCAAAAACTCATGCCATGTCAATCGACCAAATTGGCCATGCATTGAAGTCCTTGAGCCACTATGCACTGTCATGCCTCCGTCCGCTATGGACCATATCATGCTTATGAGCCTAAACGACCATTTTAGACACCTATCAAGCATACATCTCATATGAACAACGCATTTTTTGTGTATTGATTTGGAAAAAAGAGAAATGAAAAGGACAATTGGGCATATATACTAAAAAATTGGTATGTTACTTCAAAAACCATAGATTCAACGGATGATACTATTGGACTAGGTCAGGCATTTCTACCAAGCCTGAACACCCCGCAATGCACACTGATTGCTATCACCAAATTTGGAGAAAAAAGTGTACAAAAAGTGTGGAAAAAATGAATTACATTAGATATCGAGTATATATTTAAAATAATAAAATTTTGTAGGAGTAACTCATACTGCATTTGTATAGCCAACAACAGCAACAGTTGCTAGACCGTGACCATTTGAACCACCATGCCTTTTTCGAGCAGAACGCTGTAAAGCCCTGGTCCTCCTTACCTCATCAATTTGAACTAATAGATGGTTTCTTCTTTCTTGAATTCTAAAAATCACAGAAGTAGATACAATAACTATTATAACTAAATTAACATAAAAGAAAGCATGAAAGGCATAAAATCAAAGAATTCACATGCTAGAAAAAAATAACAAGAACACAAGAATGTCAAAAAATAAAAAGAAACTTGAAAAATATTTCCCAAATGCATGCTAACAAAAATTAAGGCTCAAATCAATGGTTTAGCACATATCCCTACTGAATTGCCAATTAAAATTATACCACTTACACAGTCATCAAATTTACTATTTTAGTTCAGTTTTTCTCGATAATTTTTAGTCTCGAAACTAGAATCCTAATTAGGACATACAGGTGTAGATCAATAGAAATCACAATAAAAAGCATAATAAGGGCATGAGAATAACAAAGAAAATTTGAAACTTGGGAAATATTTTACAGATGAATGCTCGACCATAATTTAAAGCTTCAAGAAATATGTAGCATTTATCTTTGCTTAAGAATTAATTTCACGAAAACATTTAAAACTGCAGTGCCTACACAACCAATAAATTTAGTAATTTACCATTCCATCTTAGCTAAAACAAGAAGTTTTATATCTCATAACTAGAACCTAATTAAGACCTAAGGCACCATAAGGCTCAATTACATAAGCCTCTTCCCTTTTTGTGTGCCCTTGTAGGCGCCAGTGATCCTAAAATCACTAAGATGATTAGAGACTAATTAATCATTCTTAACAAAGATAATCAAGCTTGATTACCAATTTGATCCCAATGTATTTAGTTTTAATAATTTTTTATAGAATCTTAAAAGTAATTGCAATGTGTCACAACATAATACAGATATATATATATATATATATATATATATATATATATATATATATATATATATATATATATATATATATAAGGTAGGGAGCATGAGTGTTATTTGGCTAGGGAATGAGCAAGAAAGTGAGTAAGAGTAGTCGAACGAAAGAGGTAGCTAATCAAGAGACAAAGAGCAAATATGAGAGAGAGTTTGAGGGAATGAGCAAGCTAGTGAGCTTTGACAGGGTTCTAGCTATCAACAATGAGGGCAAGCAACAATGAGAAATTTAGTTGTGATCGAGTCTTGTGAAGCAATCAAGTTGAGGAAGCTCAATGTGTAAAACTCGAAGCTGGTCAGGTATGTGCCACTTTTGGCTTAATTTTAAAATACCCCAAAATCTCAACTTTTTCTAAAATCATTAATAAGCATGTCATTGAGTTCTACTCGTCGAATGGAGTAAATTGTTGTATAGAAGTGTATGCTAATTTACAATGAGGTGAAAATTATTGAATCAAATTTCAATTAAATAAATTCCTAAAGTTAAACTTTAGGTTACTATTCCAATATAAGAATTGTTGTAGCTGGGTAAAAGTTTCGCTGGCTGTAGGCACTTTTGGTGGCATGCACTAGTGGATAGCAAGATTAGTTAGGTAATTAAGTAATTTAAATATTTGTTTAGGATAAATTAATATCCCTATAGCTAATTGAGGGTATTTTGGATTCTTCACGCAGCAGTGGTGGAATCGGGGCTGGGAAATGGAGCAAGTAGCCACGGGAGTACTGGAGCGGGTTCGGGTACGCAGTGGAGGCAGAAGTCTGAGATGCTGAAGTGTTACTGGGGTTGGCTGAGGGTGAGTTTAGTAAGGAAATTAAATAAAAGGGAAGAGAAAAAAAGAAAAAAAACTCAGGGAAGGAGGAGGAGAGAAAAAGAAGGGGAGGTAAGAATTCTATCTTATGCCCTTAGGAAAAAAAAAGGTATTGTTGTATATTTAACATTTCTAATTTAGAAGTGTTATGCTATGGATGAGGATATTCATAATTCGGGGGTGTTGATATATATATATAGTTGTGTATGTGACGTGAAAAAAGGACGGTATGTTGTGAACCAAATTACCAGTATGAGTTGAATACTAGTTGTTGTGAATTGTCAATTAATGACTTCAGTTTGTTAGGTGTCATACATGCATCAGAGGACACAGGGGGTCCAAATTGATTAATTTGTGAGTCCAAAAGGTAATATATCAAATAATTGTGTTAAACATGGTATGTAAGTGGAAATTTTTATATGAATATATATGTGCATCAACTTTAATAGTAACGTGACATTCACTTTTATATTTCACATGTGAAACTGATCTGAATTGTTGTACATAGTTATTGCCATTAATTGAGAGATGTGAGAATGTTTGATGTAGTTTGTTTTGCCATTGTGTTAAATTAAATCAGGTAAATTATGCAGTTAAACCCCCTTATACACTGATATACCGCACAATCATATGAATTTATTTGAATCGTTATACTTATGCCTAGTCAAAAAACACGTAACATACATAGGAAACAAAAAAAACAATGATAAGAAAAGCCCGAGTGAGTGCAACCCCAATGGGGAGTGCGACCCAGTGAAGGCTAAATATAGGAAAGCTTATGAGCTTTAATATCATTATGAGGCCTATAGGTTAAAAAGCCTACGGGCTATAAATGTAGTGCAACCTCAGGAGCCTACGAGTAACAGACCTAGACATTCTAACATGACACCTCTTGAAGCTGACAAGGGGAAGTTAAGAAATGAACGAAATTTACAATGTTGATAGTATGCTTTATATATTCTGCACAATCGGATTGGGCGCACTCTAATGTTATTAGTAATTATATAACATGAAGTAGAATGAGAGATTCAGGTGAGCCTAATACTATCATACTGCAATTTACATATTACATGCTTTGCATATTCTTTATTATAGTTATTACTACCTACTTGTTCATTTCTCATTTACTTTTGTTATAGCCTCGAGTTACTTACATTCTTTGAGCACACATTAAATTATTTGTCCACGCTAATGTTATTAGTCCTTTCTTACACTGGTTATTGTAATATGATTGCATATCTTATTGGGTGTCGTAATTATTATTTTGGCTCTTTTACAAGAAAGGAGAAGGACAAGATTGAGTCAGATTAGTAACACGTTTAGTTGCGTTTTAAGTTTACTTTTGTCATTATAAGAAAGGCTTGGATAGAGGTCAATGGTCATTAATAGAAAATGTTGTCTTCGTCTGTAGCTGTTTTGTACCTAGAAAATTTTTTAAGATGAAATTTTGGATCACTTCTGCCTTTACTTGATGTTTCAGGATATGATATCTTTTATAATACTTCACTTAGATGATCACGAATTGTTTCAAAGTGTAATATAAGAGTAAATGTTTTCCTGTAGCCTCTGTTGCAGCCTACATCAGCAGGTTAGAGTAGGGTCGAATTGGGGCGGTGTGGGGTGTGACATAATGACTAAGGTTTGGATAAGGTGAGGAAGGACATTAAGGCTTGGTCTCATCGTCATTTTTTTCTTCCCAAAACATCTTCCTCTTGATGTGTTTAAGTCTTAAATCCTAAACTTAATTCTAAATCTTTCCTTAGTAAGTATCATGTATGATGATGTACCCTATATATTTATAGGATGAAGAAATATTTGACGAATGGAGGTAACTAAGAAAGCTTGTGGGCAATAATGCATCGCTTCATAAATTCATCATAGATCCAATGATGTATTACTCCATAAATTCATCATGGATCTATGGGTAATAATATATGAATTCAAACTGAAAGTAAGAAAACTCATTAAAATGATAGCCATGGTAGTACACAATCTAGCCTACACGTGCATTTAAATCGTAGTTTAAAATATTAAATTTCAGTCTATATTCTATGATAAGAAACTATGGTAAGAACAATGAATGATAAGGTTGTATAATGAGATTCTAAAATGTAGGTTTGTACGTCTTATATGTGACATTATGTTTGGCTTAGTAGAAATTAAACAATGATGAATAAATGTTGAAGACAACAAGTCAATTAACCTAAGTCATTAACGTGGTAAATTCATTTCTAATTAAAAGCATCATTTCTTTCTTCGCATTTGGACTATACCTGTTTATTTAATAGCTATGCCATGATTTGTTCTAATCCTTTCATGTGGTAAGTACATTTCTAATTTGTAACATACATCTAATACTAGATTGCCCTAAGAGTTTTCTTAACTGCTATGATCATTTTATTGTTCATGAAGTTGATCTCCAAATGCTATATCCTATTGTTATGATTGTGTAATGCAATTCCAAGTCAAGTTCTATTATTGATAAAACTTTCGCAAGAAAATGTGTACAATTATATATATATATATACATACAGGCATGCTTGCGTTTGCATATCCCTTATGATACTAATATACCCATGCATTTATGATTCCAATCATGCCATAAGAATGATAAGAATGACAAGCATATGAGTTACTCATGCTTGTGCAGATAGAAAATACATTGACTAGTGATTTGTTAGGTACATTCTCGTTGTTGTGAATAGCTTGTGCCAATTGGGGATAAATCAGCTAGTGACAAGTTATGCTTGTGATTAAGTATAATTATTAGGGCTCATTAGACAAATGTACAGTTATTTACATTGTAATTTAAAAGCTGCTCCAAACAAACCCTAAGATGTTTGTGGAAAGTGGCTAAAGAGTTTTCATCCATAACAAGGTTATATCATAGAACAAAGTTTATAGCTTTTATTTTAAAATGCTTAAAATCTATTTTTAAAATGAGATACATTGGTGCAAGTTATAAACACATTAGAGATATTTGGTAGTTATGCTCTTGTGAAGGAAGCAAAAAGTTTGATCACTGAAGAAAATTAAGAAAAAAAAGATGCATATAATTTCTTTAATTAAAAATAGAGTGTATCACATACAATTTTAATGAATGTAAACTTGGTGTGCTACTTTCCAGTTCTTTGGATTTATTTAAAGGAAATTATGTATGTGTATATGAGGGCATAAATTATAAAGTAAAAGCTTTGTGATTTAAAGTAGAAGAGTTTCAAGAGTAGTACAAACTAAGATAATATCAAAGAGAAATAAAGATAATTTTTTATAAAACTACAATTAACTTGATAATAACCTATGAATATGAGCGGTAAGCAACCACTGGTAGACAAGTTGATTATAATAGAGATAAAAAATGTTAAAATGAATGTGCTATAGAACTAAGATATATTGAGTAAGAAATGATTATTAGAGAGATGGAAAAAGCCACATGTGTGATGGCGGAAAATAAATTGAGGTGATTTGATCTTCTATAATAAAGGGCATATACACTGGAGAGGTGATTTGGTCATATATAATAGGAAGATTAAAAAGCCAACCTTGAAATAGGATAAGTTTAATGATGATGATGATGATGAATGCCTCTTACAAATTAGATACCCACTATTTAAGAAAAATGCTTAGATTTTATTGCTTGCTTCAAACTCATCAAATGGTGTAAAGAATTTGTTTTAACAAAAGAAACGTAGGAACTGAAACAATCATTTCTAAGTCCATTATAAAAAACATTATGGACATGAAATTGTCAATAACCTATCTTGAAATAATAGTCAAACTGATTAAGATTTACATATAATAACTCCAGAAAATTTTACCCTATTCAATAATCTGTAAAATAAATAAAAAATACTATACAAGTTTACCTCCTCCGTTGGAGCTGTAGCTCTGTTTCTCCAGCACCACTAATAAAACCACGCCCGCCACTTCCTCTCCTGAAGTTAACAATCATACAGAAAATATTTACTACTGGAAATAGAGAACTTTATGACAGTTGTATTATGCTAACATATGCTTTTGGGCGGAAGTGTAACATATAATTATCATTTAAAGCTATATTTCATAAGAAGAACGGTCACTTCATTATACTAAAAGTTTGCATATGTATCAAAGCCCTACATGGGGTCCTCGTTGGGTACCCATTGGGTACCCACGCTCTATGCGGGCGGACTTCACCCACCCACGCCCATCCATGATGACTTTCGGGATGTCGTACCCACCCATACCCACCCACTTTCCATGCTTTTTGAACGTAGTCCGCCACAGACTGATGGCATTGAGACTTGTTGCCATTTGCTCTGACTGCAAACTTTCATGCCGCATATCAGAATTTACAATGGTCACAGCGCAATTCAGTGATGCGCACTGCACAGTGAGGATTACGATAATATACAACATACAGTGATTAGCAATGTAAATCAATTTATCCTCCGATATAGATCAGTATCCACCCATACCCACCCATGAGGTTTTGAGCGTACCCATACCCACCCATACCCATTGGGTATGGGTGGGTACGTGGGTGGGTGTGGGTATGGGTACCCAATGCAGGGCTCTGATATGTATGCTCCATTTTTCTCAACTTACGTTAAACATGAAATATCCACCTGAACCATCAAAAGATAATAATCATAGATCCTACATATGCTATACTTACCCACGGCCACTGACGACCTCAGCTTCACCATTTATTCCAAAAGTAAGACGCCCATGTGAACCCCTCACTCGAACAAGACGACTCCTCTTGTACATGAGGGCAGCTAGTTCAGACTGTAAAATAGAATAGGAAAACTTCACCATAATTCACATATCCTTTCTCAGCACATGAGCAATAATCTAGGAAGCTGATAAAATGACATCCTTGATTGCATCCAGTCGTATGTAAGAATCAAGCTAAAAAAAGTGATAAAATGCCGGAAAAGAAAGAAATATTAAATTTGCAGAAATTGAAAAAACCTGCAGCTTTGCCTCTTTGGTCTCAGCATGGGAATTGAAGATCTCTATAATGAGGCCAACACGATCCAAAACCGGCTTTCCCCAAGAAATCTATCAACATGTTCAAGAGTGAAAGAAATATATTAGCAGTTGATGATGACATCAGTCTAAAATATGAAACTAGACCCAGATAATCAGAGCATTAATTTGGCTTGCCTCCAAATTGCGCTGCTGGATCCCAGAAAGAGTTGCATTCACAAAAACAGCATCTATATGATCCTGTTCTAGCCAAAAAAATAGTTTTAGTAAGAGATCATAAATTAGTCCAAGCATAATGATAGAACTTTCTTAAACCCCCTTCAGAGAACAAAAGAATAAATTAATTAATCATAAAAAAATTGGGAATCTCAATTATTAAAAACTATTTTTTCAACCATAGTTTCTAATCTATTTTTCAAAAGCAGCTCTTCTAAATTTGGGTAAAATCAGAGAAAAAGCCATACAGTTTCTTCATCCAAATGGACACTTTTCTATCACAATTTAAAAAAAGTTGTCTCAAACAAAGATTTAAAATAAAGTAAACCTCTTTGTGCATATATCACTAAAGCACCTACAAAAGACAACATAATTACGGCATGAAGGTAAAACATCTCAGTTTCTTCTCAAAATTATAAAGTAGAAAATAATAACTGAGATACAAAATTTTTTCATATATAAATATATAGAACATGAAGTAGAAAATTTCTTTCTCAAAATTTTCATCTCAAAATTTTCATCTTTGAAGAATGTATGAACAAAAGAGAAAAGAAATAGATAGAGCACCTCTGATTCCAATGCCTTAAGATGTGTTTTGATATTTTCCACAGTTCCAGGTCCAAAGTAAGTATCTGATACAATCATTACAAATAAATCATCAGTTCCTATATTAACAATGGCCTAAGTTCTTGCAAAACTGGGGCCCTTTACAAGAAACAATAATCCAACAAATTTGTGAATAGAGAAAACAATGGCTCAGAATTAACATGTACAAAAAGTCATGCACATAAAATATCTGCCAAAAGAGGAATACACAAGCCATCATGAGGAATACTCAGAAATTGTTGAAGTCCAATCAATCCATAGCCTAATCCTTAACAAAATAAGTATGACAATATATTTCTCATGGTTAGATAAATAATTTACACTCATTAATGAAAGAGAGAAAGGATGAACTCCTAGAAAGTCATGCTCACATAGTGCAACCAAACATTATCAACAGAACTTGCAGTTCTGGCATCTATTCGTTATTTCAACATCCGTTATGACTTGCCCCTTTTAATCCATCACATTTAATGCCAGCCACCTATCATTCTGGGAAGATTTATATAGTTATCCAAGAGCATCTTTTTTGGTGTAGGGCATTACAAGGTCCAGGATTTCTTCACAAGTCAAATTCACAATTCATAATCTAAAAAACTAGTCATCCTTTCAGAAGAAAACCAGAAATACATAAAATCCGTGCCAAAAATAATTTAAAAGCCATCTAACAGAAACCTTGCATTGAAATTCAGGATCTTGAAACAATTGCACAGTCAATCAAAAACTCAAAAATGAATTTGTATTAGATTTGAATATAATTAGTCACATAACAAAACAAATCATTAAATTAGATAATTGAAAAAGATAAGAGATAATCACATTGAAAAACAAGACTTCACATAGGTACAAAGATATAACTTCCCCAGAAATTTTATAAGGTTATAAGGAGCCCCATCCAACCAGAAATTTGTTGCATCAGAATAGAAATCCATATATAGCGCTATTACATCCTCACATGCCCAATTATATTCACAAACATTCCTTAATTAAAGTTAAAAAGTCAAAAGATAAAATCAATAACCTTATCCCAAGCTAAGAAACCTCCAAACTGCATACAACAAAGGACAGAAATGGAAGGTATCCACTACTCATGGGTTGCTACAGTATATAGAATATTGCAATGGAGCGTAAAGTCACAGGTTGGTAAAGAACCATAGATAGCTATAATACCCATAAAATTGCAACGACGCTAAAGCAGAAAGGTATAAAAATCTGGTAGTAAATGAGATCACATGGAACTGTAAGCCCTAACAAAAGAATTGCAGGAGCCAAAAGCACCTTAACTAAGAAAACAAAAGGCAACCCAAAGTCTCGTAATAGATGACTCCAAGGATGTAGTCCCCTAGGTTCAATTGATGTGACTCCTATCATCTTTCTAATTTCATTATTTCAAACTGAATCCTTCCTAATTTTAACAAGCATCCACTTTTTCTTTTATTTTTAAAATACTTAACTTACCTATCAATGACTTCTTAATCATCAAAATTTTAATTCCTAAAAGGTAGACATCAAAATGTAATTCAATAAAATTACCTTTAAATCTTGCTACTAGCCCTTATAGAAGAATACTCATTATTTACTAATTCATTCTAATCACTTAGTCTTAACTCTTACGTCTTCAAGAGCTACACATAAATGAACGAAGCCCTGTTTGAGTTTGATTCACTAGTTTTTTTTTTTCCTAGTTTGCATGCAATTAATGTTCGCTAATGCTTTATATTTCTTTGTTTGTATTTGATTTGATATTAACTAGTTCATGAACGTAAATAAAAACAAACAAACATATCAATAAAAAAAGGATTTTTATTACTTTAACTAAAAAGAAAAACAAAGAAAGAATCAAACACCAAACCTCTTCATAAAAGTAAAGCAAACACTTAACACCATATACAACCTTGCAACATGATTCTGTTTTTGTATTATTTTGACCGAAATGTATATAGATATTTAATATTTAACTATGTATATCTTAATAAGCCAAACACAAACAAACGAAGCTTTGCTTGTGTTTGTTTTTTTAAGAAACTGAGCATAAATATTGTGTTCATTTTCTGCTTTTCAGTTAACAAACAAGCCTAACACAAGTTGTTCCTAAAAATTGAGTTGGATGGACACCTCTATTAGTCTATTGATATCACCTTATTTTTTATGATAGATCCGAGATATTTAAACCATCATATAAGATATCCTTGATCTTTTAACAATACTAACTAGTAATCATAAATATCATATCCATTAAATAAACATATGATGTAATTAATTTTCATTATAATAATCCTAAGCATCTAATCTTCTAAAGGTTTCCTCCATTGTTCTGACTTTCCATTTCAACTGACTTCTCAATAATTATTATCATGTCATCTCAAACAGTATAAATCACGTTACCCAACTTTGAGTGCCTTTTTAAGCATCTTCATAATGAACTAAAAAGATACTAATAATAACGTTAAACCTTGGTATGATCTTATATTGTTTATAAACTCTTTAATCCACAATTACTTCTAATATCAAAATATATTTAGGGATATATGTTCTCCTTCATCCACTATATCAATTCTTGTGACATTCAATCATATGCCGTCTTCAAGAACATAAAGACCTTACGATGATCATTTCATTTCTCTCTATATTTTTTCATTAATTGCTCTATCATAAAAAACGTATCATTAGTGGATCTTATTGGGTATATAAAGAAATTTGATTATTCAATAACAACATAATTTTCAAAGTCTACATTCCAACACCGTCTACTATTACTTCATTATATGAATCATTAGTGTGATTTCCCAATAAATATTAAATACCACATCCTAGAATATCTTTTGTTCTTAAATGCAAGTACAAAATACTTGTTCTCCAGTCATTTGTCACTATAAATTTTTAAAATCTCATAAATGGATTTGATAACCAGACAACTCAAATCTATCTTCTAACTCCCATGATAATTTTATTTTGCTTTTATGCATCTTCTTTAAAACTAAAGTTCATCTATAGAAAACTTCATGGTTCCAATAATTTTCCTAGTCCTTACTAAAAAATTTCATCCCTAAAATTCTTATTTATCAAAATTTCATAATCAATCTTCCACACAATTTTTATATTTAACAAAAATTATAATACGTTCATTCTTAGTACATCTAATTGGTTTGAAATTTCTAGATCTCCTTTTTCTTAACTTAAGCATTTATAAAAGAGATAAAACGAGGAAACAAGATGAAAAAATGTGGAACACTTAAAAATTTTTTTGGAGCATTCAAACTGTAACTTCCAGTGGTTTATTTATTTTGCTATTTTTACTCCTAAGATAGCTCCCTACGTATTGAAGGGCTGTTCTTCTGACAGCTAAGCAGAATGGCATTCTTCTCATATCAAATTGGCAGTTACAAGTTATCCTAATCTTGTTGTAACACCCCAGATCCTTTGCGCAAGAGTATTCAGAAATGTATATTTTTGTTATCTCTCTTAAGCAAGTTTCTGCCCTAATGGCTTTCTTTTTTATCTTCCCCAAAATGGGCGTTTTCCATTAAAAGCTTTGCCTATGTTTCTACTGATTTCTTAATTTGGTTTCATGATGGTTTGGCACTCTCGCTGGTGATATTTGAGCCAGAGGAGCAGTTGCATTTTTATAAGATTTATAGCTATATAATGTCACTACTTTCAAGCACACAACTCAGTGTCACTTCAAAGATATAATGTTATGTTCTTATTACTAACAAGCAGTTAAATTTGAGGACATCTTTTATATAAATAACAGTAAAGTTCGATTATATAAATAAATAGATGTCAAACTATCTTAAATCTTATAATACAAATATAATTTCAATCACGTTGCTATCGTTTAATGAAAAAATATTGAATTAAATACACAGCATTGTAAGTGACATTCATTCAAAGCAATACTAACATTTATATAATACTAAACAAAACAGCTCCTAAAATGACTTCCATCCTTCACGAAAGAAACAAACAAAAAAGTATGAATGCACGCCAATAGCCACTCTAAAAACATCAGGTGAGAAAAATATTTCAGAAACTGAAGAAACGGGAGCAGGAAGGGACAAACCCGCATGAGACTTTGAGGACCTGGCGATGGGGTTCTGCACAACAAGGTGTGAAGGGATCTGCTTAGGGGTAAGATCCTCCCGAAAAAATCCGCCACGCGGCTCCTCGAGTGACTTAGCGAGGTTGAGTGCTTCCGAGAGCTTCAAATCCAGGATAGAGTCAGGGCGGAGCCGCGGCTGCACTACGAAGAGCCTTGGCGGGCTCTGCGGATCGTTCCCGAAAACGAAGACGCCGGGAAGAACATCGTCCTTCTCTTTTCCAACATCCCGGTCCTCGTCGCTTCCCTTCCGCTTCCGAGAAGACGAGAATGGGGCGCAAAACGGCGAAGGCGAGTTTGTCCGAATCGGAGCCCTTGTGGTGAAGCCGGGAGCGAGAATGAGGGAGTGGGAGAGGGAACAGAGAGGTGGTCGGAGGCGAGAGAAGATTCTCAGCATATTTTCGTTATTCTCCGAAGTCCAAAACTCCAAATGTGCCCCGCCACTTAAGAGCCCGAGCGGTCTTGCCATCACATAAATGCATTAATAATCGGAGCTTTTTTTTTTAATTATTGTGTAATTACTTAATAAATGATTTATAAGTTAAATTTGACTAGCTAACAAGCTAATCATAGCCAGCTTCAACCAACTCTTGAGCTCATATGGTAATTGTTTAAAAAATATTAATATAAAATGAGAGAGATGATGTCTTGAATTGAATTAATGAAGGATTACGACTTTCATATTCATTATCATCTTGGTTAAGCTAATGCTTTGAGCAATAAATATTCTCCTTGTGCGACTAGATAGATCAATTAAGAGCGACAATTCATATTTGAGATTGAGATATAGGGTCTATTTGGAATAAATTTTTTCTTATTTGATTTTTTTAAACCACAACCACAAATTTATTTAGATATTATTTTCTTACTGTTTTTTAGAAACTTTTGTACTAAAAAGTTGATTTTTTAAAGAGCTTTTAAAGAAGTTACTTTCTCCATGACTGCTGTACAACCACCTTTACAAAAACACTACAGCAATCCCAAAAAGTTCCTTATTGACTTCATCTTGAAATAATACCTCCATTAAAAAACTCTATGATACATCGCATGATCATTCAACCAATGATAGTGGATAACTTTGTATAGCTTTGATTGAAGACATTGACTTGATGCAATTTAGAGAGTGCATTCATAACGGATTAAAACCTAAGTTCACTATTCATCAGATATGTGCATAAAGATTTTAAAGAATAGCTATCTATTCCAAATCACATGAGATTTTGACAAGAGATACTTTGAGAGGTGCATTCTATTTCGTATTGAGTTCATTCGGGGAGAAAAAACTCGTATCAATATCTCAAAAAAAATTTCTGGTGGTCTAATATCAAGTGATGTGAAAGATCTCATAGCAAAGTGTTTGATTTGTCATATGGTTAAGGGTGAACATAAAAAACCTAGTGGTTTGTTGAAGCCTCTTCTCAATTCATAATGGAAATAGGAGGAAATTACGCAGAGCTTTGTGATTGACTTTGCCTAGATCAAAACGAGGTCATGAAGTGATAGGGGCAATAGAGTAACCTAAAAAATTATGAAAATAATTTATGGCTATATCAATCCCTAAACAATGCTTATATTTTCTTTGATATAAAAATTATAAAAACCCTACTTAATATATGCAAGTATATGTGCTGAATCAGGTAATATAGTGATATAGTAGAGTGTCGATCCAACGAGAAAAAATATTTGCTTGCAAATACTAGTACTGTTTACTTCAATTACAACAATTATCCTACCTAATAAAAATAAGTTTAGGTGGAGATTCAATCACTTAATTTAAAATCAAAAATAATTAAATAAAACACTATTTGGATAAATTATTTTGGATTGATATAATGTATCTATTACTTCTCTAAAATTTTTTAATTGTCACTCATAAGAAAAAATCAGAAAAGCACTATAAAGACTGAAATAAAACAAGTAATTGAACTCCCCTACTAACATTACAGATAGAATATTTATAAAAAAAAATACAGAAAACGGATTTTGGCATCGCGACGCTTGAGATACTTGCGCCGCGGCACCCATAAAATGAACTAACATCACAGCACTGAAGGTTTTCTCTGCTGCGACGCTTGCTAACATGGATCCGCTGTCTAATGAATCAACGCGTCACTTCGCTGGCAGATCGTGGCCTGTACGGTTACAACTGTAGCGCCACGGTACTGCTGACGGTTGAGTGCTGTGATATCCATGTGTCACTTCCTTGACTTAGCGACACTGGAATTTGGCACCGTGGCGTGTGCAAACAGAGACTGGGCTTTGTAGCGCAGACTCCTTCGATGTTGCGACACTAGGATAGTTGTATGGGCTTTGCGGCGTTGACTCCTTTGATGTTGTGGTGCTGTCAAACAAAGACTAGGCGCCACCATGTCCATATTTGGACGCTCCGGCGGTGTCAAAATGGTGCCGTGGCGGTGTTCTTCATATAGCACTAAAGTGATAGCTAATATTGATGGTGATCGGACATTTATATGCCAGGATGCATTTATGACTGTCTCCCTTCATAGCAATAATAACAGCTGATCATTTACCAGAAACAATGCAACGACAAATGATATTTACCAGATACAATGCTACCTCAATTGACATTGGAACAATGTTGCAAACTACAAGAGGAAATTCATCTAAGGTCCTTTAATAGAACTTCCTTTGCTTTATTATAGTCAATAATTAGACCTCACGCTGTGCGCTTAAGTTCATACAGTGCTAACAGATTATCCCACCAGAGTTTTGATGTCTTGAATTGTGAGAAGCCTCATTATATTCTCTTGACACAACAGAAAAGTAGAAATATGAAGAGAAGACCCTTCTAGAATCTCAACTGCACAAAACAATATTCGGATCTATTTCTTCTCAACGGATGACCTGGACCAAACAAATTCAACACCACCAAAGATCTCAAGCCTATCATGTCTTGCATTGCTCGCCTTCAAAATTTTGTAAACATTATTTTCCCTTCCGGAGTCTCAGGAGCACTGCTCTTAACATATAACTAAGCTTATAGCACCTCTTATATAGGATTTCATAAAAATAAACCTATGGGGGTATTTGCCTAACTCTCCCGCCTAGACACATGCAGCTTTAAAAGAAAAACAAAGAAGAAAATTGCGTAATTATCAGTGATCAGAATAGCTGCAGTGTCTAATAAACAAAATACCTTTTCACAAATAAATTGATATCCTATATTAGCAAGATAATTCAATAATTTCATTGAAGCCTTGTTAACCCAATCAAGTTCGATTTGCGTTAATCTTTTGCTAACCAAAAAAGTTCGCTCAGCCCCGCCTAATCAAATAATTATATAACTATTAATTTAACACCTAAACTAATCCCATTTGAACCAAACAAACTTGATCCCAACCCAAAACATGACCTGAAAATTATGTCAGTTTGTACAATAATGGATAAGAATCGAAGCAACATTCATTAAACCCAGCCAACATTAGAGAGATGCAATATCATTAGAGAAATCTCTCGAGTAGCCAAAATGAATAGATATCTGCCATATATTGATTTACCTCTTTCACAAGAAACCGCCTTCCTTCACTGAACTTCCACTCTGCAGCACCAAAACTTGCATCATACTAGCTCCACCTTCAACCCATAAGGACCCAAAATGTTAGCTTTGCCTTTATTGCCGCGTTGCCAACCTCGCCGTTGTCTGCTTTCTCTCCTCTTCTTCCTTGCCCTCTGCTTCTTCCTCTCCAAGTCCATCTCACCCCTCCTCTTATACATCTTAAAAGTAACATTCCTCTCTGCCGCCATTACTCTCACCTTCTCCGTGATCTCCGCCGCAAGCTGCCGATTATAGAGCTTCCTTAACCCCTTCATTAGCTTCGCAAACGTATCTGGTTGTGGCATGAGCCCTGCGTCCATCATGTCCAAGCAGTAAGAACATGCCTCCTTCACATGCTTATTTGAGAACAATGCATGAATCCATATGGTCCAAGCATACACATTGAGCTCACAGCCCTTGCTCACAGTGCAGGTCCACACATCCTTGGCTAGCTCAAGCTTCTCAGCCCTCAGAAGAGAGTTCAACAGCTCTTTAAGCGTGCCATACTGTGGAGCAGAAAAAAGCCCTCTCATTACCATTTCCTTGAAGTATCCAGAAGCTTCAATGAGGAAACCTTGGTTGATAAATCCATGTATCATAATGATGAAGGTGTCAAGCCCAGGGCTAAGGCCACTGGCCTCCATTTCATTCCATATAACAACTGCTCTCTTCAACTCACCCAGTTTGCAGGCCAAGCGGATTACCACATTGTAGATGCCAAGGTCAGGCAAGCAGCCAGCTTTTGACATTCTACTCATGAGCTCAAAGCACTTGTCGATATCCTCCTTAAGCTCATGCCCAGTAAAGATGGGAAAGTATGTGCTAGGGTTAGGTGCACAACCGTGCATTGCCATGGTATCCATTGCATCCAAGAACTCATAAGCTCGGTCTAGCCTTCCTGACTTGCAGAACCCATAAATGAGAGTATTATAGGCGACAATATCTGGAACGCAGCCTCGACTGCGCATTTCAACAAACACTCTCATGGCATCGTCCAAGCAGTCCCTCGTACAGAGAGCCTGGATGAGAGTGGTGTATGAGATGACATTGGGCTCGCACCCTTTACGTCTCATCTCGGTGAGAAGGGCGTAGGAATCTTCCATCTTACCGGCAGCAGCAAAGCCGGCTAGGAGAGTGTTGTAGACGACGATGTCGGGCTCAAAACCCGCTTCCCGCATCTGAACTAGAATGAATTTGGCCTCATCGAGCTTCCCAGCGCGGCACCAGCCGTAAAGGAGGGAAGTGAAATGGCGTAGGTTTGGGGGGAAGCGGTAGCGCATGTCACGGAAGAGGGAGGCGGCCTCCTTGACGCTACCGTTCTTGCAGAGGGCATCAAGGAGACAGGCGAATACGTAGTCGTCTGGAGCGCATCCGTATGCTGTCATTTCATCAAGTACCTGAACGGCCTTGGAAACCATACGGGCTGCGGCGAAGCGGCGGATGAGGGCGACGAAGACGTCGGTGGTGAGGGCATCGGGGAGTTCGCGGCGCATCCGATCGAGGAGGGCCCAGGCGGCGCCGAAGTGGCGGGCACGCGTGACGGAGGAGAGGAGGGCGCGGTGGGCGGCGGCAGATTGGGGGAGATCAGGTCGGCGGCGGGAGAGCCAAGAGAAGAAAGAGATGGCAAGATCAGCGGCGGGGCCGCAACGGCATATGACGCGTTCGAGGAGGCCCGGGCGGAGAGATACGTCGGAGTCGCGCAGCGCAAGGTCTAGCTTATCCGGCCGAATGTGGAACTTGCGGAGGATGCGGTAGAGTTTTTCCACGTCGGAGGAGAACTCATCCGCGATGCGGGCACCCGCGGCCGAGTTGGAATCATCGGTTAGGTGGGAACTCCGTTGAGGGTAGAGTGATCGGATGCAGAAGAGATTCGCGGGTTGGGGTTTGGGTTTTGGTCGGAGAAGGAATGGGAGGACATTTGTTAGATTGCAGGATCTCCTCTGCATTTTTGCCCCATAACTCAGTAACTCGACAGCTTAGTCTCAGCTTTTGTTGATAGAAAAGCAAGTAAAATAAATACTAAATACTAAAATAAAAAAGATTATCCAAAAATAAATAAATATTTGAACTTATATTATCCTACAATTGTGTAAATTGGATAAACATATTTATTGTTTATATTTTTTGAGAATATATGAACGAGTCGAAAATTTCTTTTTTAATCAAAATACAATTGCTTTTGAGCTTTTGTACAAATAAAGGAGCAACTCGCACTGAATAATTATATAATTTATAGGAGCTTATCGACCCTTCATGTTCTTAACATCTTCGTAGTTTCCGGCCGTTATATAGTGGGCATGATAAGGCTGCTGTGAAAGTTGACAGCAACAATCCGTCCATTCATCATTTTTTTGAACATTAATGATTTTATTCTTTGGTTACTCAGGATTTGTTTGCACTCTAAACCCAGAGCGGCGTTAGTCATTAAATTATTTTTTTTCAAAGTGAAATAAATTACAAAGGGAAAATAGTTTTATAGATTAAATTTCAATTATTTAAAAGTTATATAAATCAAATCATCATTAAAAACTATTTACTTCTTATAATAGCAGTAACAAAATATATTCCTCCAGCAATCTATTTCTAGTTTTCTCTTATCGGAAATTTTCATATCATTATACAGATACACGTCTCTCTTCTGAACCATTAATTTTTTTAGCCACTAGACGCCATTACTATTATTTTCACCACGATAAATTTCATAAAACGATTACGAAATATGATTGCTCCTTATTTTAAATTGCATTATTGTGAGAAACGGCTTTTTTTATTACGAGACTAATTTTTAAGATAATTGCTAGCATACGACATGCACAATTAAACTTCAAAGTTTTTCGGATGATATCAATAGCAACTGAGGCTTCATTTGAGACAGATTTTTTTTACTTCTTTAAAAAAAATTAGTGTAAAAATTTTTAATTCAAAAAAAATTTATACTAAAAAAAATATTTAAAAAAAATAATAAAAAAATTATCATAAACAAAACCTGAATTTATGTTATACATATCTGTAACTTTTATTTGTTTCGCGCGGTTGGTTTTCCTTCTGTAACTTAGCAGGCTTGAATAGTCAACCCACCGATAGGCCTAATCCTGTTCTGCCATCTATAACAAGTAGAGAAAAAAAAAACATCAACATATTTTCTTCAAAAAAGAATCAAATGTGGGCGTAAGTGAATGTAAAATTGGCATCAAATTTAATAGAGCAAATCAAAATCAATTCAAATTTAAAATTTTCAATTTTTGCACAAGTTGAAAATCATAAACTTAGCCAATTTTAGAGTTGTTTCTTGGCCAAATGGCCCAAATCTATTAAATTCATAAAATATTTGATTAATATCCTTTCAAAAGAAAAAAATTTGAGCTAGGCATTTGAATGACACCAATACAAACAGTCTGTTCATTTCCCCTCTACATCAAATCCAGGTCCACCCTCCGCATGCGGAGAGATTATTCTGTGTGGACATCGGACGGTTCTTCCCGTCCGGTACCGCTCATGTACCGAGCGGTATCGAGTTTAGTATCGAGTGCGGAACATTTTTGAGGGTGATGCGGCCCATTTTATTAGTCTCTGGACACATCCGGTGCCCGCACAGCAAAATTTGCCCCGCATGCAAGGCGTCCAGCAAGAAGCTTAATAGAAACCTTTAAGTACGAGAGTCAAAATTGCTATGCAAACTAAGAAAGCTATAACTCTCGCTTCATGGTAAATGAAGGAAACCTGATAAAATAAAACTTGTTCAATTGAACGCATATACACAGTATACCTTTCTATACCTTAGGATGCCAACTCGTTCAATCCACTGGTTGACTAAACAACCTGTAAAAAAAAAGGGAGAAAAAAAGAGTTCAACTCTTTTTTTCATATGTTCAACTAAATTGTTTTCCTTTTTTTGCTTTTTTGGGTCTGTGTTCCCTGCAAATGACTTTAAAACTGTCTAAAATGAAGTAATTCTGCAAGATTTGAAGAAGGCCTAAATCTAAAGAACCATGAGATAGATAGCACAGCGTTTTTCCAATTAGAAAAAGTTAGATAATATATCATAATTAGCTTTTCAGATAAATGGGCAGACCACCTAAGAATAAGAAAACCACCACCTTCTTGAGCAAGCAATAATAACATTACAATGATTATAACAGGAAATATATCAAAGAAGTAATTACAGGCCATCAGATTAGCAAACATAGGCTAAGAATCATCATATATGAATGGTAGTTCAAATCCACATGCACTGTGAAAATTTTCTTCTAGATATGAACAATTTATATGGAATCTTTAATTTGTTTGGAAAGAAACGGTTGTTACACATATTACAGCTTCAGTAGTTCTACGAATGACAACCTAAAACTACAATGACACGAATCTCCCATCTGTTCACGGCTGCAATAAAAAGTTGCAATTTCCTATAGCAGTCATCACCAGGTGAAGAGAGCAACATGCTGAAATTGCCCAGTAAATATTGGGCAGTATTCTGTTTTATTCTTACTACCAAAGCTAAAAAAATAACAATAACTCAAGAACTATGACCAGAAGCCTGCAAAAAACATGAAATAACCAAACTTACCAGCAAATCAACTAACTCAGGATAGAAAACGTTTGTCAAGGGTTTAAAAGGGTACACGATCAAGGTACCCAGAGAAGCCGACTAGAAGTCAAAGCCTAAAGTTTCACTCCTGTATATTAAATTTAAGAACAGCACCTACTTTGCAGTTACATATTTGCCTGGCCAATCTTTCATTTCACATAATCATAAAACAAGAAAGAATCAAAAATAGCACTAGAAAGGGTAATTTCCACAATCATATTATCAAATAATAATGTTATCCATCCCTTCCTAATATTACTTCATAGGATACACCACAAATTTTCAAGAAATTTCTAGAATTGATTTTGATCCTGTCCTCCAGGAATTTTACAACCGAAAGAAATTATTTTGTTAACCTCTTAAAAGGCATGTAATGGACAACACAAGTTAGATGTTACAAACTAATAGGACATCTTCGCATAGATAGACAAAGATTTTGAGCTTAGAACGAGAAAAAAGATCTTAAGTTGAAACATTTTAATGTGGCAAGCATGCATGTCACATTTAAAAAAAAAAACTGTCGACAGGCTCAGAAGTTTTATCTCATTTTAGAAGCTCACAAGTCGTAACAAATAATATCTCCAGAAATCCATCAAAAAGATGTACTCAACCACATAACGAAGAGTCTTAGAAGTCATCCAAATAAACATGGAGAAATTGAGGACAGAACTTACGGTCAACAAAGAACTCAAGGACTAATGCAGATGAAGGAATTAAACTAGCAAATTTTTAAGTGGACATACACATATCCGATACCGAAGTTACTTGACAATATATAATATCTAGGGCAAGCATGCTTAAGTCAGTAATCTGTGTCTTATGAAGGAAAAGCATGGAAATGAGAGATTACAAACAATTTAGCAAACTGAGCTTATTTCACGAAACTAGCTATCAACATACAGAACAACGACAACATCAAGCCTTTATCCTACTACGTGGGGTCGGCTACATGATTTTTTTTCTTCATTGGGTCCTGTTAAGAGTTAAATTCTCATTTAAATCTATAAAAAGAAGGTCATTTCTAGTATTTTCTAAGTCAAATCTAATACATCTACTCTCCTAATCACCTTATCAGAAGGCCGACAATTTTATGTGACCAAGCCATCTAAGGCGACTCTCTCTAATCTTATCTGCTGCTGGAGCTACTCCAACCTTTTCCCGTATATGCTCGTTTTGCTTTCTATCTCTAAGAGTAAAGCCACTCATCCACCTGAGCATCCTCATCTCTACAACACTTAATTGTATCATTCTCTTTTAATGGCCAACATTTTGCACCATAAAGCATTGCGGGTTGAACCACTATCTTACAAAATTTTCCCTTAAGCTTGAGGGGTACTTTTCTATAACATGACAGACTCAATGCATTCCTCCACTTCAACCATCCAACTTGAATTCTAGTAATAATATCCTCATCTACTGCACAATCACTCTGGACAATAGATTTGAGATATCTAAAATGTGTACTCTTATTAATGACTTGATCGCCCAAAGTCATAATCCCCGCATCAGATCTACTACTATTAAAATTACACTCCATGTATTTGGTTTTGGATCTACTCAAACGAAAACCTTTAGACTTTGAGGTTGACCTCATAATTCAAGTTTAAAAAAGGATGACGCCGAAGTTTTGTATGAAGCCCAAAATATAACAATAACCTGCTGTGGTGATGTTAGAACCATGTTTGTATAGGAACGTGCATGTAGCAGTAGCCTTAACCTTGTTTGTATAGAAACAATTGCTGCTGGAAACCTTGTATCAGCTTTATCTGGTACCGACATTGCTGCTACTCTAAAATCCAGGGAAATTAGCCATCCGATACTTTTTCCAGTTCATGATTTGATCATGTGTATTACAACATACGAAGGTTTAATTGATTAGAAAATTTCACTGTTTAGGATATTTCCTTGTTTTCTTATTGTAATTATTTGAATTTTAAATTATTACAGGATTTTAAATTTCAAGCGTCTTATGTATTTAGAGGTGAAGGGACATTTGCTAACCATAAAAGACTCCTAAGCGTGAGAACAATCAAGTAGAATGTAAAACTTCAAACTTCATGGTTTTGATTGTCTAATGCTTTGCTCACCTACTTTTCTCTCTTGTTCTTGATTTTATCTCTCCTAAATACCTTGCTTGACCTCTTTTTTCACCTACTTGTCAAAAATATTCTCTCCTATTAGAAATTGAAAGAAAACAAGCTTAACAATCCAAATCACATTGCCCATCTCACCCCCTGGATAATTCTTGCACAATCTCTGTCATTTCTTCTCCAAATTACATACCTTTTTATCATGTTTTCATCACTTGATTATATATAACTTTTGTCTTAATCACTTTATCTGATTATAATGAAATGTGCTCCTAATATCTTCATAATTAAACAATTCCAATATGCCTCTTGCTCCACCCAAGCCCCATCTTTTAAACCATCCCAAACCCTACCCTAAAAGCATATCAAACCTTAACCCTAAAACAATCTTAGATAAAAACACACATACCCCCTCCCCATCCTTAGCTCTTATACATCTCCACCTCACCAGAAAGAAAGAATAACTACTACAATTCACATGATAATTTGGTATTGAAGTAATTTAATATTAAAAAAATGTCATAAATCATCCACCGTTATTTCCAAATTACACCAACCGATCGCAAAAAGGCGCTAGTAAGTCATATCTACGATCATCCATTTTCTAGTGTTTTGATCAAAGTCAATATCACTTTGTCTCTATCTGGGGACCTTTGGCTTTTCCTCCTTTTTCTTTGAGTTGTGCCGTGGGTCAGTCATCCATTCGTACGATCTAAGTTATGAAAGGAAACAGGGGAGTTGGCTGATCAAAATGGACAGTAATGATCGCGTAATAGAAATTTCTCGGCCTCGTCATCGAAAGCGGCTTCCAATTGCTTGGAAATTCTAGCGAAGCTCGCTCGAAATGGCCCTTGACCCCCTCGGAGTGAGGCTGACTGAGCTGACTGAATCCATCCATCAACCCGGAAATGAAACGAAGCTTTCGTAAAGTGGGTAAGGTAGGCGAACCACTAAAGCTTTGCCTGAGACTGTCGGAACAAAGCTAAGAAATAGGCTTAAATGGAAAAAGGAAAGGTGCATACTTGGAATTAGAGTAGGATAAAAAAGGAGCCATTATAATGCCTTTCAATCCTCCATCGAAGATGTCAGTGCTGGATTCTGATTCAAATTAAACGTATTGGTAGTGCACAACAAAGAGATCAGAGATTAGAGATTAGAGATTAAAGATCAGTAACATGGATGGGTAAGGGTGTCAAAACAGGTCAACGAGTCAGGTTCAGGTCGAACTCGAGTTGACCTGGGTCTAAACGGATCAATCCAAACCCAACCCGATTTTACAAACGGGTTAGGATTTTCAACCCGGACCCGACCCGCGCGGGTTGCCGGGTGGACCCAACTCGACCCACGAACACGAATCGGCTATAGCATTCAATCGCGTGATGTGCAGCTTTTGTCCGCTGTAGCCTATAGCTAGTAACACAAGGGGGAGGAGGCGAGGAGCGGAACACCATTCCATTTCCAGAATTTTCCTCTTACAAATCTGATCACGCCATTGTTCTCATAGCCCTCTTTTTTGTTGATTTTATAGCTCTTGATCTCTCTCAGGCAGTCAAAATATGCTTATGATTTGATCTCTCCACCTCCGTTGCCGCTGTTGAAGCGGAGAGGACATTCCATTTTCAGATTCTCCTAGTCCTCCATGGTCTCGTTGTTGCAGACAAAGATGTAGCCTCCTACAGTTTGGCTCCGAGTGAGAGCCTCAAATTATTAACACACATGTTGCAAAAATCCTTGGAGTTCTTCACACTGCCACTACCGTGTGGAGCCAAAGTTGATCGTTGAAATTCCAAAACACAGACTCCAAATTTCCGTGTACATGTTGGTGAAGAGGGCGTTGTCGCGTTGGCGGCGGCGGCCTTTAGCAATCAAACGAAGGGGGAGGAGATCCGGTAGTGACCTTTAGCGACGGCCCTTAGGCTTTAGCCATCAAACGAAGAGGGAGAGATGGCGTAGGCACGAGCGAAGTTTGTCAATGGGGTTTGCGGGTTGACCCGGTAGACAGAGATTGTTTTTCAGATTTCGGGTCAAATCGGGTCAAAGTCAGGTTGGCGGGTTGACCCGAACCCGACCCGAATTTTCAAACGGGTCAAAAACTACAACCCGAACCCGACCCATTTGTTAAACAGGTCGACACGAACCCTGATTTTTCGGATCGGATTAGAGTCGAGTTATCGGGTCGTGTCAATAATTGACACCCCTATGGATGGGTATCAACTCAAAATTTTAAGGTATAATTTTAACCTTTTTAAGGATAAAATTATATCCAATATATTTTACAAAAAGGCACAAAGCCACATACAAAGATTTTAAGAAGAGTATGTGAAGAGGACAAACCTTTGATATAAGAGCAATAAATGGAAATGCATGTTTGATATTTTTCCTAAAAATGAGAAACAATGTGAGTTCGTATCGAACGCATGACTTGATGGCATTAGATAAAGCCTGATTCCTATAAAATTTGACTTGATTGTGTGGAATATATTGTAGAGGTTATAACAAAATGTGACTTATCTCTTTGATAAATTTAAAATATTACAAGTGCTTGGAAGCACTGTGAATTACCTCATCTAGATTTATTAATGGGCATTAGATCTGATACTAAGCATGAAAATTTATCAACTTGATAATTGAGATGACGTTTATGAACTTGTTATATATATTAAAAGATATTATAGAGATCCTTGTGTGGGAACATTAAATCTTTTCTAGTGCTTCAAAGATAACATCTTCATATAACCCTCCTATCATTTAGTTATCCAATATACTAGCCAAAGAACAAGTTCAACCCAAAAATATTACTCCAACCATGACTAAGTCACCCAAGAAAAATCTAGTATATCATCTTGGCCTGGAAACTAGTACTCTCCTGTTGAAGATTTTGTACATAATAAACCTATTTTTAATCATCAAGACCTAGGATTTGATGAAGTTCAATATATGCAAGATGACTAATGCAAAAGAAATAATATTTGTTCACGTGAACAAGAAACATAATCAGAAATTATGGGCAAAATAGAATCCAATTTAGAACAAGAAACATCAGCTAAAATTGATGTCAAAATAGAACCCACATGTGTACCTAAATAACAAGTTTAATCTCAACAAGAAATTAAACCAGCGAAAGAACTTGATTTGTAACTAAAATTAACTTTGTATATATATAAATATATATGTATCTCCAAGACTCCAACTTTGATTCAATGAAAGAATATGGACTTGCATCTAAAGCCACAGTTGAGTTATTTCCTGATATATCTCTTGATAAATTATTTATAAAGTCCATTCATTTACATGATATAGAACATATTAATTTTATTATTGGTTCACCATCCTCACCTCGGGCCTATTGTTCAAAGCGATGGGGAAATAGATGGGGATCTTATTAGTAGAATTCACTTGGATGGTTGAAGTAGAGGAATGCATAGGGCCAGCCATGTGATAGAAAAGTACCTTTCAAACTTAAGGGAAATTTTTTAAGTTGGTAGTGAGACATGCAATGCTTTATGATACATAATATTGGTCATTAAAAGAGAAGCATAAAATTAAGTATTGAAAAATTGAGGGTGTTCACGCGGATGAGTGGCTTTACACTTAGAGACAGAATATAAAATAAATATATACATGAAAAGGTTGGAGTAGCTTCAGTGGCAGATAAGATTAGAGTCATCTTAGATGATTTTGTCGCGTAAAATTTCGGCATTCTAATGACCCCATTAGGAGAGTAGACGTGTTAGATCTGGCTTATGTTAAGAAAGGTAGAGGTGGACCTAAAACGATTTGGTTAGAAAGTATTAATAATGATATTTTTATTAGATTTAAATGAGAATTTGACTCTTAATAAGACACAATGGAGAAAAAAATTTCATGTAGCCGACCACATGTAGTGGGATGAGGCTTGTTGTTGTTGTTCAAGATTAACTATATGTTAATAAAAATAAAAAAAGAATATTAGTGGAAGTTCTTGAACTTTCCAAGAATATTAGAGAATTATTGGAATGAGTTTTCAAATCAAAAGCTTAAATAATTATGCATCAGCCATAATATTGATTATGAAATTGAATCACTTAATCTATTTGTTACACCATTTGGCATATTGTTTATCAAAAACATAGTTTGTCTTTATTATTTGCCAACAACAAATCAACCTTGTGATTTATTAATTAATTTTTTAAAATCTCTTTAAAATATGTTAATTGCTTAACATAAATGTTCATTTATTTTTTCCTCCAATAAAAGTGACTAGAATAATCCAGCAGACGTATTATACACTACATTATCTAATATACACCGTCTATATAATGTGATGATACAAAAAAGGAATTTTTCTTGCATGATAATAATTAGAAATCTGCTACTAATATTCACAAGAGATAAAATAAATTCAATAAAATCGATTCTATTTTAGTGTGGATTCATCCCCAATGCATTGCACACAAAACATTACATGCCCAAGCCTCTAGACCACACAAATTTATTAGAATGCTTGGGTTTTGTTCATATGTTATTAATTCGCCTTCTAGCATGAATATCAATTCCACTTTAAATGGCAAAGATTTGCTACCTTATTGAGGCACATTTGAGCAAATTATGTTTCTTTCAACTAATAAAAATATTTTTTAGAGTAAGATTCAAGAACTTAATATTTGAATTGTTCATGAGAAAGCTAATGTTATGTGGGAAAAAAAATAACTAATGACATAAAGAATATTGCAAAATATGTGATTGGAGAATTAAAAATAATAAATCCTAATAGTAAAAAAAATTGATGGTGAAATCAAAATATGCAAGAAAATAAAAAATAAGAAACTTTATTATAAAAAATTAGTTTAGATGTAAAATCTCAAAAAAATGAAAAAGATAGAGAGGTTCATAGGGATTTTACGAAAGCAATATATGATGCAGATAATTTAACTTTTAGTAATTTATATAAAAGATTAGATACTAAGGATGGCGAAAGACGTATGTATAAGTTATCTAAGATATAGGGGAAGTAAATATTTAGAGTAAGTAAAGTGCATTAAGAATGAAGATTAAAATATTGTTTTCTTAAAAGAGGATATTCAATATAGATGCATGAGATATTTCAATAAACTTTTCAATGAAGGTTATAAGAATATAATTAATTTTATTGACTTTAGTAACCTAAATGAAAATAGAGATTTCTATTTTTCTCATCTTAAAAAGGATTCACGTAGCCGATCCCACGTAGTGGGACAAAGGCTTGATGTTGTTGTTGTTGTTGTTGTTGTTGTTGTTGTTGTTGTATTAATAAAAATAAAATTGGAGAGGTTATAAAGAAAATGAAGTTTGGAAAAGTAGTGGGGCCCGATGATATTCCAATAGAAGTATTGAAATACTTAGGAGGTCAAAAAATTTCTTGACTTGCTAAACATTTTAATATCATTTTGAAGACTAAAAGATGTCATATAAGTGGAGTGTATTGGTTCCTATTTTTTAATAGGAATAAAGGTGATGCACGTGCAAATATTAAAGTAATTAAGTTAATGTGTCATACATTAAAATTATGGGAGGGGAATTAAGCATATGTTACAACGTGATACTAATTTTTCTCAAAATCGGTTTGGATTCATGACGGGTAGGTCTACTATGAAAGCTATAAATTTGTTGAGAGGTTTGATGGAGACGTATAGAGAGAGTAAGGAGAATCTATATATAATATTTATTCATTTAGGGAAAGCATATCATAAAGTTTCAAGAGAAATGCTCTAAAAAGTTCAAACAAAAGAAAGAAGTTAATAATGCTTATATTCAAGTCATTAAAGATATGTACGCATAAATTGTTACTTGTGTTAAAACACAAGGTAATTTGATCAAGTATTTTCCTATTTCAGTTGGATTACATCAAGGATCAACTTTAAGCCCGTATCTTTTTACTATAGTTATAGATGTTCTTACAGAGGATGTACCTTGGTGTATGCTTTTTGCTTATTATATTCTTCATGGTCTTAAGACTAGAAAGGAAGTTGATGAAAAACTTGAATTATAAAGGTCAACCTTAGAGTCCAAAGATTCTTATCTAAATAGATCTAAAAACTATATAGAGAGTCATTTTAATAATAATAGATCTAGTGATGGGATTGTGACATTCGGTTATCAAGACATTAAAAAGAGTGTATGTTTTAGATATCCAGGTCTATTGTTTAAAGCAATGGTGAAATAAATAGGGATATTATTAGTAGAATTCAAGTTGGATGGTCGAAGTACGGGGATGCATTGGGCATGTCGTGTGATAGAAAAGTACCCCTCAAACTTAGGGAATATTTTATAAGATAGTAGTGTGACATGCACCCTAAATGAAAATATAAATTTTAATTTTTATAGTTGTATTAATAATACCAAAGTTAAAGAAAATGAAGTGCGGAAAAACGGTTGGACTTGATGATACTCTAGTAGAGACATGGAAATGCTTAGGAGATGAAGGAATTTATTGGTTTACAAAACTCTTCAATATAATTTTGAAGACTAAAAAGATGTCAGATGAATGGAGAAGGAAGTGTATTGATTCCTATTTTTAAGAATCAAGGTGATGCACAAGAATGTGTGATTTATAGAAGAATTAAGTTGATGTGTCATACTTTAAAACTATGGGAGAGTTATTGAGCATATGTTACAATGTGATACTAAGGTTTAACAAAATCAAATTGGATTCATGTTGGGTAGGTCTACTATGGAAGCTATACATTTATTGAGGTTTGATTGAGAAGTATAAAGAGAATACAAAGGATCTACATATGATATTTATTGATTTAGAGAAAGCATATGATAAAGTTTCAAGAGAATTGCTCTAGAGAATTCTGGAAAAGAAAAGAGTTAAAAATACTTATTTTCAAGTCATTAAAGATATGTATGTAGGAGCCATTACTTGTGTTCAAACAAAAGGTGGTTTGACCAAGAATTTTCCTATTTCAACTTTAAGCCCATATCTTTTTGCTTTAGTCATTGATGTTATTACTAGACATTTACAAGAAGATGTACTCTGGTGTATGTTTTTTGTTGATGATATTATTCCTACTAATCAGACTAGAGAAGGAGTTGAAAGAAAACTTAAATTATGAAGGTCAACCTTAGAGTCTAAAGTTTTCGTTTGAGTGGATCTAAAATCGAATACATTGAGTGTAATTTTAGTAGTAAAAGGTCTAGTTGGAGGATTGTGACTTTTGGCGATCAAGTCATTAATAAGAGTACACATTTTAAATATCTTGGATCTATTGTTCAAAGTGATGGTGAAATAGAGGGGGATATTATTAGTAGAATTCAAGTTGGATGTTTGAAGTGGAGGAATGCAACAGGCCTGTTGTGTGATAGAAAAGTACCCCTAAAAATTAAAAGAAAATTCTATAAGATGGTGGTGAAACCTACAATGCTTTATAGCGCAGAATGTTGGCCATTAAAAGAGAAGCATAAAGTTAAGTACTACAGAGATGAGAATGCTCGGGTGGATGAGTGGATTCACTCTTAGAGACAAAATGTGAAACAGTAGTACGTGAAAGGGTTGGAGTAGCTCAAGTGGCAGATAAGATTAGAGAGAACCGCCTTAAATGGTTTGAACACATAAAACATTGGCCTTCCAATATGACCCGATTAGGAGAGTAGATATTTTGGATTTGGCCTATGTTAAGAAAGGTAGATGTAGACCTAAAAGGACTTGACAAAATAATATTAGAAATGATCTTTTTTATTAAATTTAAATGAGAATTTGACTCTTAACAGGACAATGGAGAACAAGGATTTTTGTAGCCAACCCCACACAGTGGGATAAATGCTTGATTGTTGTTGTTGTTGTTGTGCGACCTGCAATTCTTTATGGGGTAAAATATTGGCCATTAAGAGAGAAGCATAAATTTAAGTTAAATTTTGCAGAGATGAGGATGCTCAGATGGATGAGTGACTTCACACTTAAAGATAAAATGTGAAAGAAGTATATAGGTGAAAGGTTGGAGTAGCTCCAGTGGAAAATAAGTTTAGAGAGAGTCGCCTAAGATGTTTTAGTTACAAAAAACGCCAGCCTTTCGATGACCCTATAAGAAGAGTATATGTATTCGATCCGAACTACGTTATGGAAGATGTTGGTAGACCTACAAAGACTTGGTTTAAAAAATATTAAAATTGACCTTTTCTTTACTAGATTTAAATGAGATTTTGACTTTTAATAGGACATAATGGAAAAATAAGGATTCATATAGCTGACCCCATGTAGTGGAATAAAAGTTTGTTATTGTTATTGTTGTTGTATGTTTCTTTCAAATGCATATTCTAATGAACCTATGCATCACCAAATAATCTACATGTTCAAATGCAACCATCAATTTATGCATCACCAAAATAATCTACATGTTCCCATGCTACCATCAATTCCAACATCATCAAACATTGAGAAGATAATTATAAGATGAAATCATACTGGCCCTCCTAGCAACCAAAATTTGATGGAATGAACATCCACGATTAGAATATTCTTAAACAATGCATGAAGAAATCAGACCATTTTGTTCTGATCTCCTAGATGATTACCATCATTAAATCCCTCCAAAGAAGAAATATGTCTACCCAGGGAGCATTGATGGAGGCAATCCACCAACATCTATAGTCTGATCACACTAGCATCACTAGTACACTCAAAAGTCGAGGAATTAGCAATCAAATGCCTTTTTGGAGCATGAATCGATCAAGTGCAGCATAAGTTATGAGAGATTTAAATGGTTTAGATAATTCATGTTTTGAGATATTTATTTGAAATTTGAATTAGCGTAAAACAATTTTTTATTTCAAGATAAGTGTGGCATATTTTTAGGGGCTGTTTGGTTGCCTGAAAAAGAAATGCATTATAAAAAGAATGTAGTGTAAAAATAATACTTTGGAGTTTTTTGGATGTGCAAAAGGAAGGCATGAAATTACCATTTTTTTGTTTGGTTTACAGTAAAATGAATGCAATGTAAAGTGCAAAAAGGTAGTAGTCGATGGCCATCATTGGCAGCGTGTGGCCGACGGCGACAATGGTTGGCTGAGGCGATGGTGGCCGAAGGCCGGTGGTGGTCAGGGATAGCCAGTGATGGCGGAGGTGGCAGTGGCCGGCGACGGCGGAGGTAGCGGCTGACAGTGGCAATGGGAGTGAGTTTTCGGTGTATTTGGAAATCCCCAAATTGGAGGAATTCCAAATACACTTGATTTAAACTAGAGAGTGGATTTATTTTGCTTCAAAATTTTACTCTGCGTTCCTTTTATTTCAAACCAAATATCAATATTTCTAAAACTCCTGCATTTGTAATACTTTACACCCCTTTTACAGCAAACCAAACAACCCTTTAGGTATTAGGGGGATTTTGATGCAAATTTAAACGAAAGAACAATTTACCTGAATGATAATTTCATGTCATGATTTATGATCATGTCTGATGCATTACTCAAGTATGTCCCTCTCCCATCCATAGCAACTTGAACCATGAAACCCCCACCACATTCCCCTTCAATAATGCTTGCATATCTCTCATCTGTTGTTAGAATTACATATTTCTTATTTGTAAAATATTTTCATGCCTAACTCAAAAGCCCAAAAAAAAAAACATGTGTCTGCCACTTGACATCCATTCTCTTTATTATGTTCATCAGATTTCTTTCAAGCTTTATTTTGGGAATCACAACCTCACTCTCTTTATTATGTTCATCAGATTGTTAGATCGACATTCGCTGCAGATTTCTTCATAATTGAATCATTAAAATCTTACTTCTACCCCATTGGGGCCCTATCTTCTGCATCATCACAAACCTTTACCTTAAATTCATCCAAATCCAAAGTTTAAACTACCATACCTCTCCATTAACCCTAACGACCTAACCACCTTTCCTTCTTAATCCTTCCATAACATAACATCTACTTGATTTATTGGTTCATCTTCTTTAGTCGTTTTGCAGGCATTAATTACATAAATCTGTTTTCACTTAGCTTCATCATTTATAGTTGTTTCCCGAACCATCCCTCAATTATAATAAGTTTTAATATATCTATTGGTAGCAATATATTTTAACTTATAAAAATCAACCAGCTCTCCTCCCTGCATCAGAGTTCCTAAAGGCCGGAAGTGGAATCGGTTCACCAGCAACTGCTATTGAGATAATGTAACCATCATTACACGGTTATATCCTTAGACTTATCCGGCCACCAAAGTTAATTGACAATCGTTATGCTCTAGGCAACGTAAAGCTTGTAACTGTAGGGTGGGTCAAAGAGAAAACACAAGATATCATTAAATTAATAACATAATACTCTCTTTCCATTGAGAGTTCATTCACAAACCATTCATAATCATACTTTTTCCACATTAGCATATGTATGACAAGTAGTAGGTAATACACCAAATGTCGTTAAATTACACAAATGAATAACCTCCAACCACGAACAAGTTCCCATATTATCATAATAAACAACCGTAATCAGAACAAAAGCATTATTATCTAAGTCAAAGCAAACTAGTTTATATATTAAGGTGTAAAACAAGAGAGGAAAATATATCATTTTGCTTTCACTGTTTTCCTTTTACAACTCTGTAGAAGTGCACTGAGAAGCATCCACATATGCATTATACAGCCGAATTTTCAATAATTGACATTATAACGTGACACATTAACTTTGCCTTCATACATACGCAAAACAGAATTCTATTCCATGTAAATAAAATTACAAATTTCAAAAGAATAGCGTATCTCATCAAACAATCAAGCACATCCTACAATAACAGTCTCCCACAGCAAATCAAACTGATAATTCACCAATGTTTAAATCATCTTGAGCCTTATTTCAATTAAGTATGAGCAAGAAAATATACCACTTAAACTTGGAAGAAAAAGTGAAAAAAAATGATCCCTGAACAATTTAGAGCGCATTTATTTTGATTCCAGACTTTTTCCGCAATTTTATCTATAAACTTACGAAGACATGCAAAATTTGATAGTTCTGTTAAACCAATCATCGTAAGCCAACATTAAAGGACCAAATCAGTGCGTTTAGCATAAATTTAGAGAACAAATTAGAGGACAAAAGTCAGGTGAGCCTTTTTTGCTGTTTCTTTACAATTGCTTTAGCAAAAGGACAAAAATAATCATGTCCCGGTAAGTTTGGAGAACAATTGGAGGTAAAAAAATCCAATGTCAAAATAAACACACCCTAAATAATGAGGGTATCATTTGGTCATCCCTCAAACTTGGAATTCTTCTTTAGAATGTGAAGCAACGCTTAGCACGTTGATTTTCACAAAATATCACTTCCATCTCAAATTCCTTTTTTTTTCAAAACAATAACGCCTATCAAGCCAACCGATCAAAGGCCTATGTAACAATTCATTATGCATTAATCCACTTCTGCTGGGCACAAACAACATGAGGAACGAAAAGAATCAGGTAACATGAGCTTTAAAAGCATAAATTCCTGCTGTTCTAAATGGTATAACCTAGCATCGAAGTAATTTAAGATGACTGCAATCGGAAACCACACTATAGAATAACAAAATGGAATGGATAGTTTCAGAAATGAGGCAACATGTCCGTAATAAACTTCAAAAAATTGGAATTTCATAAACAAAAATTCAAATCTAGATAAACACAATAAACGATATTAATGAGATTGCACCTCATTAAGCTGGCTGGACTACACTTCTCCAAACTGTAATGGGAAATAAGGCCTATATGCATAGATAAGTAGATAAATACTGACCACAGTAAATCTCTTTGGCAGGAAAAAGTACATATGGACATTCACAGGTCAACTCTTCAAACTGCCGACAACTACATGTAATTTTGCTCAAATTAGAAAAAAGATAAAAAGAAATAACTACTTGTAAAACAGTTGTCAAATAACACTACGTTTGACAATCTCCCAGTAGGCGTCAAATAACAATAAAATTGATAAGGTTCATCCAGACACGTATGATATCAATAACAAAAAAATAAAATTAGATAACCATAATCAAACACGCAGTGCTAATGCATGAAATAATAAAGATAATGAAGCCATCAATTTCTACAAAGATTTTTTTAAAGCGTGAAAGAGAATAAAGAATGTCCATCAGCCCAACAAGAAAAAAACAGACACATGTAACTAATAAAGAATACATGATCATGTTGCTGTTTTTGTGCAGGACATATTACTAATAGCAGATGCTGCACCCCAGAGACACCATGACAAACAAAAAGAAGACTACAAGTTTATATTTTGAGTTATAAAAGCCTTGGATTAGGAAGAGTTTGATGGAGAGAGAGAGTCTGAAGGATGAAAGAGAGATTCCTCTTATTTCAGTGAGTGATTCCTTAATTGTTATGGGTAAATGAGTCCCAATAGTTTTGGTTGAGTGACTACACAGTTTATTTGGCATAATCTCTCCTTTATAGCAATTGATTCATTCTTTTTATCTAAAGTATGTCTTGTTGTGCCTTGGCTGGAACATTTTCATAAACATCGATAAAAAATGATTGAAAAGGGATTTCATCAAAGATCAAACTCAAGATTATGTTTCTTACATGAAAGGAAAAAATGATGAAGTATCCATTGGAAGTTAATAGTTCTTCACTTCTCAGCCATCACTACCACTCTCCAACCACCACAGTGAATTATATTTCCCAACCACCAACTATTTAATTGGTCAGGAGTTTATTTTTAATGCCATAAAGGGCATGGATATGGGAGAGTTTGAAGTAGATAGTTTACACATATGGGAGTGAGAGATTCATTTTGTTTGGGTGAGTGATTCCCCAATATAATAGATGAATAACTGAGACCCCATAGTTTTGAATAAGCGAGTCCCCATCTTATCAAATGTAATTTTTCCTTTCTAGCTATGAAAACCTTCTTCCTATCTATTTTTAAGTGTACTTCATTTTCTCACGGCCTTTATAAATGCAAAATATGCTAATAAGGTACAAAATTATACACCTGATAAGCACGAATGAAATACAGCACTCTCTAATACAAAAACAGCCCTTCATGCATAACAACTGAATGCTTCATGCGATATGAATATGATATAGTTTCCAGAAGCTTAAAAAAAACAAATGTCAGTCAGCGGGGGCAATCAACAAGATCCTTCTCGGACCTTGGAATTTCACCCAAATAGTCTAAAGAACAATACCAGCTCATAAAGCATAGATAACAAGCGATTCAATTTAAGCAAGTACATGAAGCATACTCAATCACCCTGCAGATGACAAAATATTTGTAGGTTATAAAAGCCCAGTTATATCAGTTATTTAAATGTTAGCAGACTTCGTTGGTGTTAATTTAGCAGGCATCGGAACTACAATTCTCATACAGAGTCAAAGAGTGAAAGAAATCAGTTTGATTCAAAAGCACATCAATATGAACATGGAATAAATCCATGTGAAAGAGTTAAGTATCATTGAATGAGTTACCTCAAAATCGAAGGAAACCTTCAGATTCTTTGGCACTGAAGAGTGAGTTATGCCCTCTCCACTTCACACAAATCATCTCTTGCAAGAACAACATGAAAATCAAAAAGAAGTGCACGTATAATATGAATAGAACAACCATAAATCTTGGCATTAGAATCCAAGCTTTCAAAGCATTGTTTACAAGGTATCAATAAGAGATGAGAGATTTGTTACAAGAACTTTCAACCAGATCTGACTGAATAAAATAAAAAACCAATATGCCACACCTTGTGATCCAGGCTGCATAAAGGACGAACTGTTTATGATCATTGCTGACAAGAGCAAAAATGCCTGCAACAAAATCGTTTGGTGGATAAAACTATATTTTAAGTCCACCAATATCATCACGGGTGCCTGCTGAAGAACAGTATTAAATCGTCACCGGACACTAACACAAGCTGCAGAACTTTACTTGCAACGCGTCTCTCACCTCAAAGTAATATATCCATATGAATACTTCCAAATCAGGACAAGAAGCATTGATATGCAACAGTATACTGGCTACGCTTTCACTACTCTTAACCAAATAGCCCAGTAGAGCCCTGATCCCCCTGCTGCAATTCCTTCCTTCGCTGCTCCTCCAATGGATCAGGACTCTTCATTATCCTTCGCAAGCGCCTGAATATAGCATGTAACAAGTACTTCAAAAGATTGACTATGGGAGGGAACAATATTTAAGTCAAAGCTTATCTTGCAGTTTCAGAGAATCATTTCTAAATAACCTGTCTTGGGCATGCTGGGCAGGAAATGTTGGCATGAAATCTTTCTCTTTAGGAAGAGGAACCTCACGAAACCAATCATGGTTTAGAGCATCTTCAGCAGTGATGCGCTACAGTAGAAAGTCAAGGCATGGTCAACTCATTAAAAGGTAACGGTTACCCACCAAAGATATAATTCAGCTTATCAGCCAGCTCTTTGCTAACGTATTTACCTTCTCAGGGTCATAAGTCAGAAGTTTATTCAGCAAGTCAAAACCAGCCTCAGAAAGAGTGGGACGCCCCGAAAATGAAGTGGGCGGGAACTTCTCGCGCAGCCTATTATACCTGAATTAAAAACAAACAACTGAGTGGTCAAAACAAACTGGATGATGCATCACCTAACAAAAGATGCCACCAAGACAAGCCAGGATACTCGAGCAAGTTCACCCCTTGCTGAATGCCTGACAAAAGGTCATTGACAATAAGACTTGCAGTCAAAAACAATCAATACAATTAGCAAAAATAAATACATATCAGCGACAAAACACAAAGAAGAAAGAAAAGATACTTACGGCTGCTTAACAAAGTTTACTTTGACACCTGGTAACTTTGCAAACCCTGGCCATATCTTCTCATTTGGAGTGCCAAGGGTTCTAAATATCTACAAGAAATATTTGCAACAGTCAGGACAATAATAGAAAATGTCAAACAAGTAAATAAATATCTTTGATGCATATGACTCTACCTTATCAAGTTGATCAAACTCGGTCTTCCCATTGAATAACGGCTCCTTTGCCAAAAATTCAGCCATTATACATCCTAGTGACCACATGTCAATTGCAGTTGAATACTGTTTTGTGCCTAGGAGAAGTTCTGGCGCTCTGCCACATTGAAAAGTATGGTAAGCTTCAAAATACCATATAAAATGAAAGTTAACATGAAAAATAAGTATGGCAGTGGCTGCCTTCAAATGCATTTTGGAAAATAAACAACAACTAAAAGTAAAAGAAAAAATATATTTTAAACAACCTGTACCACAAAGTCACGACCAAGTGGGTATAAGGCTTCAAAGGACTCCCATATTGACGAGCTAAACCAAAATCACATATTTTCAACTCACCGCGATTGTTTAATAAGAGATTTGATGTCTTTAGATCCCTGGCAGGTAACAACAAATGCAACTAACTCAATTGCCCACAGCTTAAATTTGAAATATATACATACAGAAAACTACACTTGAACTGTAGACAGAAGGTTATACCTATGAAGAACCCAGTTATCATGCAAGTACTTGACTCCAGACAAAAGCTGCAACATTAAGCACTTGACCTCACTCTGGCTAAATGGCTGCTTCATTGTCTCCATCAAGCCTTTGAGATCATGCTCCATATACTCCATAACCATGAAGATACTATCAAGGCTGCTTCCAACAACAACTTCCTTTACATCTACAATAGATGGATGGTGAAAAGATAACAATATATTAATTTCCCTAAGAGATGTCAATGGGAAGCCCTCCCTCTCCTTCTCCATCTTCACCTTTTTCAATGCCACAATTTCGCCGTTCATTTTGTCCCTTGCTCTGTAGACAACTCCATAAGTGCCTTCATCTATCTTGTTCAACCTTTCAAATTCATCAACACTTCTACATCCTTGCAGCATGTTTATGCTTCTTTGAGGTGGTTGCATTGGCTCCGGTGTCTTAGCCTCACCACTGAAATTCTCATAATCAGAGTCCAAAATATGAACACTGGCATCATCTTTAGCCTCTTCCACATCAATATCCATAGAGTCATTGCTCTGAGACCCAATGTTTTGTTCATCATCCCCACTGCGACCCTTGGAACTACTATAAGACTGAGAATCAGTCTCTTCAGAACATTCCCTCACCTCACCAATCTCAGGGCTTTGCAACTTTTTCAGTAATTGGTATTGTTCCCCTGAGACAGACAAAGGGGTACTTTTCTTCTTTTTCCTCACAAATTCCTCACCAAATACCTTAGCTTCATCATCTTCCATGGCATTGTTTCTGTCTGCCCACCGGGAGGTGGAGATGTGACGTGCAGGAGCAATGTCATCCTCATGATCCTCCACCTGACCAGGCCCCAAAACATTGATTTCATCGTTCCGATCTTGTGGTGAATCTACAAAAACTTCTACATCCAATTGTAAGGCCTGGTCTGGCAACTGCCGCACTACCTCCACTGATCGGGACAACATGTGCCCAGGTAGCAATGGAGGTGGTGGAGGAAGTGCAACTGGATGCACAGGATCACTCCTGCTCCTGGAATTACCAGTGGATGACCTCCTATCATCATCCCTGTCCCATATGATTGGAGAGAATTTTCTCTTTCGAACAGCTGACACATCTCCGTCTTCCGGTTTCTCCACGCCATTAACTGTGCCCCTGTAAGGAGGCACATCAGGGTCATCCGACCCACTTCCGCTAGACAGCTCGCCAGGCTCACGGTCTGCAGACCTCCTAGAAAGCCGATTAGTAGCCTTACCAGCGACGAAAGAGTTGCTTGACAAGGGAGAGCGATAAGACCCGTTCAAGGCTTCCTTATCCCTAACCCTAACCCTATCCTTTAGATCTCGCCGACCCCGTTCGCGGTCCCCTTCGCGAAAGCGCTCCTGGTAATAATCCTTCCTCGCTGTAATCTCTAAATCAGAATCTCTATCCCTAAGCTCGTCATCTCGGTAGGCACCGTGACGACCGGCAGCCATTGAAACTCTAGAAACAAGGTATAAAAATTGGAAACAAGGAAACCTAAAAAATCAATTCGGAGCGAATCTATAAGTTATGCCCCTTGAAATTCACGACAATCAATATATATCGTGGGAAGCATATGGAAGAAAAGCGGGCAATTAGACCCCGGGAAAAGTCCTCAATACATAAATTGGGAAAGCGGAAACCTAGCAGGCCCGGGGATATAGATTGGGAAAGCGAAAACGATGCTAGGTTAAAGTATGAGGATCTACCCGAAGATGCAATTATCAGAGACGCCGAGGAGAAGCGATGTGCCGATAGCAATCGTAAAAGGGTTTTTTCGTAGCAGCAGCGAACCAACTTCGTGGCCGCAGTATCGAGTATCGACCAGAGGGAAGAACTGTCCACGAAATGATGGGCATAATTGCGAAATAACACGTCTTTATCGCAAACGCTCGGTAAAAAGCACGAATCTCGATGCTTGATCGGCGGAATTATGAACTCGTTTAAATACTACTCACAGATAACATGCTCTTAATTCAAATATACCCATGTCAGGCCATAACCCCGTCCTATGATACTTTCAGTTAGAGCGGTAGGTGAGTCAAGCCAATTCTTAAGCCCGTTCAAGCTAATTTTGGTAAATGGCTCGTTGGTCAATTTTGATGAGCTAATGAGTCAAATATGAGCCAACTTCTATTCGACTCGTTAATTCACCAATTGACTCGTTTAGAAAATATTAATTTAAATTATACTTAATATATTGATACTCAGAAGTTTGAGTGCAAAGTTGTCAAAAATATTAAAAAATAATATCACGCTTTTTAATATCAAGATTTTTTATTATGTCTCTTCTAATTATTTATTCTTTTTATCATATTATTATAATAATTATTTGAATCATAAATATTTTCTCTCTTTCATAATAAAAGAACCGGCCTTTGAGTTGACTATAACTCATATAATTAAGTTTGAACTCGATTAGTTAATCAAGGTCAAATTTAAATAAGAGGTGACTCAAATCTGGCTCGACTCGTTTACACTCCTACTTTCAATCATTTATTGTTATGAGTTTGTGTAAGTATAATTTTATATTGTTTCATTTTAAGGTTATAGTTGAGACAACATTTTATTAATACACCTACAACAACAACATAAAGCCTAATTCTTCATATTACTATAGTATTGAGATTAGAACCCAGTTAATTGTGCAACTCTAATGATATAATAGTTATAATGGTTATCCCAAGGCCATTGTCCATTTGGATTTATTTGGGACAACTTTAAATCACTATTTTTTCTTACATTTAAAAAAAATTTATATTAAAATCAAGTTGGAAACTTCTAAAATTAAAATTGGGACCATATGAACTCCAATTTCAGCGAACTTACGGTTGAATTGAACGTCTTAGAAATACCCAACAACACCAAATTCAACCCAATCCGAGCCCAAATGGGTCCAAATCAAGAGCCCAAAGCACTGTTGGAAGGTTTGAACCACAATCTGATTTACCAAACGATTTTCAAATACGACGTGCTTATAGTCAAATCGAGCAGCTCGACGAGACAAATCCAACGAGCTTAAGATCACTGAATTCTGACATCACTAAGACCTTCAAATGTCCATCAAACGATCCACGATCAAGGGATTCAACATTAGCCGTCCACACAAACCACTCTCTATTCACCCTTAATCTTCCACATAATTACGAGCCATGCCACTCCAAGAAATTAATAAATAGACCCCTCCTTTCTCATGAAATGGAGCACCTAATCCTAAGGAGAAAAGAGAGAGATCGAAGATCGCTCTTGCCTCCTTGCTCCTCCTCGACTACTGCTGGACCACGACCTGACGTCTTCAGCTCCACCAGACCACCGCCTGACGCCCTGAGCTCCACCGAACCACCATCTGACGCCCTGAGCTCCGCCAGACCACCACCTAATGTCTTGAGCTCCACCGGACCACCACCTGACATCTTCAGCTCCGCCAGACCACCACCTGACTCCCTGAGCTCCACCGGACCACCACCTGACGTCCTCAGCTCCGCTGACCCACCGCTTGATGCCCTGAGCTCCATCAAACCACCACATGATGTCCTAAGCTCCGCCGAACCACCACCTGACGCTCTGAGCTCCGCCGAACCACTGCTTGACACCCTGAGCTCCGCCGGACCACCACCTGACATCCTCAGCTCCGTCTGACCACCGCTTGACGCCCTAAGCTTCACCGGATCACCACATAACACCCTCAGCTCCGAAGGAACACCGCCTGATGCCCTGAGCTTTGCCGCACCACCACCTGACGTCTTCAGCTCCGCCGGACCACGGCTTGACACCCTAAGCTCACCCAGATCACCACCTGACGTCCTCAGCTCCACAGGCCAGGACCACCGCTTGTCGCCCTGAGCTTCGCCGAATCACCACCTAACTTCCTCAGCTCCACAGGACCATCGCCTGAGGCCCTAAGTTCTGCTGGACCACCACTTGACGTCCTCAGCTCCGCCGGACAACCGCTTAACGCCCTGAGCTCGGTTGGATCACCACCTGACGTCCTCAGCTTCACCGGACCACCGTTTGACGCCCTAAGCTCTGCTGGACCACTACTTGATGTCCTAAGTTCTATTGGACCACCACTCAACGCCCAGAATTCTGTCAGATCACCGGGTGACCCCAAAGTTCCACCAGTGTGACATTGGACTTTCACATACCCCGGACTTCAATCCTACAATTGATACTTGTAATCTGATCGCCCTTGGAGGCGAGTCAGCCCACTTTAACCTACTCAAAGTGCTAGTGGAATCATTTCAAACTGGGTCAGGCCCCGTGATTTTTCTTTTTTTCAGGGTTTTTCACGTAAAAATCTTGTGTTCTCTGTGTGTGTGAGTTGGATATCTATGCAACACTAAGACGTAAAATTCTAACTCTATCGCCGCATATATTCTAGCCCGCAACAACTATGATGAATAATTTAGAGTTCAATATATATATATATATATATATATATATATATATATATATATATATATAATTCTCAAAAATTATTTTACAACACCCAATTAATATTTATTTGTGACCTATAATTTCCCTGCTTCCAAGGTGAAACACCAAATCAAACACATTATTTCTCTGCGCCAACATCAATTTGGACCAAGAATGTTGAGTTCGTTGAACCCATTCAACATCAAAACATGCCCATAAGTTAAAATTATTTTCCCCACATCAAAATCATTTTCTCAACAATTAATATTTTAGAATTAGTAGTTACATAACTAAGGTGAAATTGAAATTAGAACACTGGTTAAAACTATAAAATATTTTTGCATTAGCAATAAAAGTAATTTTTATAAAGAAAAAACTTCATAGCATTTATCCATCAATATCGCCTAACATAATTTCATAAAAAAGACTATCCATATTTGAGATATTATAGTTGCAACTTTTGAGGAGTATGCGCTAGCTACCTATAATTTGATTGGGGATGTCAATAATTACTAAGTAGTCTTGACCATGGGGGATGGCTATGAATGAACGGTTGTGCTAAGATGAGTGGTGTTTGAGACTCAAATGAGTCTAGGCGAGTTTTCTTTTGAGACATGCGACTCCTTGGTCTATCTCACTCGAACTAGTCTTCATGTCATGCTTCATTGGGAGAATGATAGTGACTGTGGAATGATGTCAACCAGCTTTAAGAATTTATTAAATACACGTGAGCTACCTATATGAGAATGTATATGTATACATATTTATGGTAGCTTTTTAGTCGTTTTGATTTTCAGGTCGTTGCTACACTCTCATTTGTTTGTTTGTTTTTTTTTTTCATTATTTTTTCTAAATTTTTATGTTAGAAAGTTTTTCTTACAATTAGATTTGGTAGCGTGTGGTGTTGATAAGAAATTTGATATCTAATTTTTTAAAATAAAAAAAATTTATAATGCACACATTAGCTTTTAATAAAGCTGCTTATCCCATAATAAATTAATTTGCAATCACCCTACAGTTGCATTAAGCAGACCCTTAATGGTGAAGAAATGCTTATATGTAAGCCAAATATTTTATTTGAAAACAACAAATGAAAAAAATTTAATTATCTCATATCAAAATTATTATGGAAATATCAAAGAAGATTTGATTGCCTGTTGCTGTTGTTGCTGCTGCTGCTGCTGCTGATGATGATGATAAGACTTAGATATAAATATTAATTATCATTTTATCACTCTCATCTAATGAAACATTTATGGGCATAATTTTTGTGATATGATAAGAAATTGGCCATTACTAGAAGGCCAAAGTTGATATTTATAAAATATTTATATTGAATATATATATATGCTTGGAAAATCAAATTTAATTTAGTAGATTTTTTTTCCAAAATTAAAACAAAGAGATGGTAATGTCAAATACTTGTAAAAATATATGATAATTGATTTTGTAATGTGTTTTAAAGATACTTATAATGCAATATTAAGCGTAGGTTTTCATATGTTTTTTCCACTATCCTTTTATTATCAAGTGTATATATTATGTAGTGTACATATTTTTTGACCCCAGACGAAAGCTGCGGCTCTTTGTCGGCAAACGACAAATTCACGAAAACTATAAGCACGCTGATTTTCGTTCGTCCAAATAGCCTTCGCTGCGCCCGCCATTTCCGGGACTTGCACCATTCCCAAGAGCAAACTTCTCCTAAACCGTAGGCGGACCCCGTTGCACACCATATTTCTTTCGTTCCATTCCCACCTCGACTACAAAAGGTTCTCTTCCCCAGCCAACCATTTGCTCACCGTCCCTTCGGCGCGCGCGCTCTCTCTCTCTCTCTCTACATTTTCCCCTCTTCCGGCGTTCGCTCTCGTGTCAGGCTGAAATGGAGAGGTTAGGTAGGAAGCACATGCCTTGGAGGCTCTCTATTGTCCTATCCTGTATCATGTTGTTTGGCATCGGCTTTGTTGGCGACAACCTATGGAGGTCATCGTCTCCGATGTCATCGTTGCACCCCTTGTTCGACTTGCCTACGGCGATCCAGAGCGCCGTTGGTCTCGGCAACAAGGTAAGGTGAATTTCTGGGATCTTTTCCAATTTGATTTGACGGAGAAATGCAGTTTTGTTTCTTATTGGATATTTCTATTTAACATTTGTTGCATCAGCTGAGAATATTATGCATGGATAACGATGGACTTGATCTTCTCGCGGACCTATTTTTCTTTATTACATTTCTCTATTGAGTTATCTGAAACTACACTCAATATTATTCTCTCATTTATTCTCGTAGATGCAAACTCTTTTAGGCTTATAAATACAAATACAATGATTAGGAGAAATCTGATTTTGATCGTGTTTCCTCTATTTGCCATTCACAATCAGCTCTTGGTTCTAAATTCACGTTCAACTTCTGATCTTCCCAGCATTCATAATGGGAGTTGATCTTTTTCTTCATTTTTTTAAGCCCTTGGGTCAAGTCAATCCAGTCATTTTTTTACATGAACTTGTTTTAGTAAGCGTCCACCATTTTAAAGTTGCCCAAAGAATCATTATCATCTAGTCGCCTAGATCCACTTGTCTTTATGTTGAAGTTGTCAGGGGAAATAAAATACTCGTCAATAAAATTTAACAATTGCGGTCGTCAAATTCACCAAAACTATTCACCCAACTAGAATGAACTCACTAGCTAGAGAATTCACATTCCCTTAGAACTCATCCTTAACCTGAAACTCATGGGAAGTTGTCACATTCCAGGACAATTGTTAGCTAGATAGACATATTCATTTTACAACAAAAGGTTTGCTATGTAATTTTACTGATATCATTTAAATATAACCATTATTGTAGTGCTAAACTTTGACTGAAACCTAATAATAAGGGATTAAATGATTAACTTAGGAAATTCTAGCACATTTTGACCGACTCATATTACATCATCTTATATTCTTATGGCACAAATCTAATAAGATCCTCGGAGTTTCTCTCTAGCTTTTTCTTTCTTTGATAGTTTTGATCTATGTTTTGTTACTATTG